>JANIEX010000688.1:0-22692 GCA_027627405.1 Leucocoprinus birnbaumii
CGGTTTGCTTCTTCCTCTTCTGTTCTCGATCCTTCTCCGCATCCACATCCGCCTCACACTCTACAGCCTGCTCCATTCTTACCATCTCCCGTTGGCGTTCTGCTGCTCCCCGCTCTTTTTCCTTCTCATTCTCCAGCCGTTCCTGCTCCGCTTCCTCTCTCTCCCTCTCCAACTGCCTTGCAATAGCCATTTGATGTTCCAGCTGAGCGAGTTCGGCCTCCTCGCGCTGTTGCTCCTCTTCTCGCTCGCGCTGCTTCCTCAACCGCTTCTGCTGGAGCCTCTCCTTTGCTTGCCCAAGGAGAGCGAGAGCTGACGACGGGTTGTGAGCGAATGAAGACATGAGGGGGTTGAAAGAGAGACGAAAGGACGAGGAGAGTCAGTGGCGATTTACAAATCGGAAAAACATAATTTCTCACGATGAGATGGCGAAATCGGTGATACTGGTCCAAGACGGGGGCGGATGATAGACGAAGTAGGTCGTTGGAGGATACACGGCGGGGCTTGAGTGGTCGATTGTTTCTGAGTACATGACACTCCGCCAATCGAGCCTCAGTACGCCTAGAATTCAGTCAGAAACTCGTAGAATCTTCATATAGACAGACGAAAGGTCCACCCACGAGATGAATTCGGTAGTTTAGCATCAATGGCGTACCGGAAAGAAACTGCCGTGTGCGCTATGGTCCAACTGACTCGTCTCGTGAACCGCTGTCCACTGTATGCCAGCAGCGTCGACCGACATAAAGTCAGGTCGCAGCATGTCTGTGCCGGCGGAAGCCAGGCCTGGTCATAGTAGTGGAGGGAACAGCTTGAGTCGGCTGAAAGCCAGACTGTAGCATGTTTCCTTGGCAAAGATGAGGCCGAGTGATGAGGCCGAGACGTCGCTGGAGTAAAAATCGGGCTGAAGCGGGTTAGTCCGGTTGAGCAGAATACTGGGCGATGTCTTACATTGCATCGGGGCACTGAGGGGCATGGGGGTAAGAGGGTTGGATCACAGCGCACAGTGAGTCCTTGTTTGATCCCCACGTAAATAGCTGCAAACATCGCATGTAATGACAGTCTGGTGGAAATCTCGGTTGCGTCGTGCGTGATGATGTGCTAGGTCAGTAATGACGTGGGATTTTGCTGTGTTTGAAACTGTCTGAAACTGCCTTGCGAGGGAAGGGCGGACTGGAATGAGCGACGATGAGCCGAACGAGCCTTGCAATGCATTTCGTCGAGGACGATTATCATCGGTCATCGGTCATCGGTTGTCTTGTACAGTTGTTGCCGGTTGTCATAATCGCTATATTGCTGTGGTAGCCCACCGACATAAGTGGCGTTTGAGTTGATCTGAGAGTGAATGATATCGTCCTGGAGGAGTGTGTGGATTTGCCCAGACAGGGGGACAAATGTTGTACTGGACTGTCTCGGAGTACCCCGCCAGGTTGTGATGTGTATGTGTACTTTTATCCCCATACTATTTTGATGCACTGGTGCTGACGGGTGAACCTCAGTCTCGTCTCAGACGAACGAGCAGAGCCGAATTGTTGGCTGGTTGGTGGGTAAGTCCCGTGTATCTCTTCATCTTGTGAAACGATAGCAATCGGTCCCAGTCGAATTCGAGGAACACCTATGGTTGGAAAGGCGCCTGATATATGTGTATATAATATATCTCGACAATGGCATATTCGCTATATTAGATTACGACGCATTTCTTACGTAGAGAACAGTGGGTATATTTCGGAGAGACCTGGGTGCATACGCAAGACCCTACGCGTGTCTCGACAGACGAACAATACGACGTCTGCCAGCTGTTCTTTATAAAAAAAATGAAATCTCGGAGGACAATGCATGATCCCATTCGGGCTCGTCGTCGACGAGCTTCGACATGGTGGCTGATTATGGGCATTTTGACTTGAGAATGAAACTGATTTGATCGTAGCCTGTATAAGGGAAAGGTTGTGTACGCAAGGCTTGATTTATTCGCCATGATGTCTTCGCAGTCGATGTTTTTGGCGATAGAGTTAAAAGAATGCATTCCAGTAAAACTTTTTGGGGGGAAATCGAGCAGCATATCTCGTCCCCGACGATATGCTAACACTGCTCATCTCCGACAAGGTTGCACAAAGTGTATCAGTACGAGAGCCCTAAGGTGTCGTCGAAGACAATTGTGCAAAGGAGCCCAATCTCACACCGCATAATTTGATTCAAGTTCTATCTTGCAATTAATGTCGTCGTGGACGAGTGTACATCGTTCTCGTAAGGAGGTATCGGCATGCGGCCTTAGTGGCATCGGCATCTCTCGTCTGGGACGAATGGGCACGAAAGGGGATGGTGCGTGAGGACAGTTCATGCTTATTGCGGCCAGTGGCTCCTACAATTGATTGGATGAACTAACGCATGTCGTCTAGGACCGTACAGGTAGTCGACACTAGTGCTGAGTTCATTCGGGTGCTCGTCGAGGCTGAGCGCGTTTGACGTACAAGTTAGCATATCTTCTGATAAATGACTTAGAAATAATGTTTGTATCGTTTTGCGTGGGACATCATGATGTTGATGGATCTCGGTCCATTGTAGGCTGGTTCATTTTTAGGGTTGGTGAAGGCAGCGCTTAGCTGATCTTCGTCGACAATGGCGTCGCATTGATCGGGTGGCCAAATGGATGGAGGTTGAGAGCCTCGTCGGAGACGAGTGGGTGTGATCGAGTGGTCTGCGGAAAGATCGAGTTCGTCGTGGACGAATATCGGAAGTTCTATCTTGATTGCCTGGGGTCGTTCAGGGGAGAACCCGCCATATTCGGAGTGCACAATTCTCTTAATTTCTTTTTGTCTGCGATAAATGTCTGACGATTTCTCACTACCCTGCTTGTCCTGTCCTGAATCGTCGTGGCCGAGTAACTTCGAAACCCCCAATCCTCGTCCAAGACGAATTCAACACCTCAGACTAGAGACATCTGCTCCAAATCAGGCTACGACGCAATGCATGTATACCAGAATTACATGATCACGTTTAGTCTGTACACCGACAAATTCCGCGTACTACTCTACGTGGAAGTTGTTAAATCGTCGCGCGTGTTTACTCAACTTGAAACCTCAGGTATAAACTGCGCGAAGATCTGGCATTTCCAGTGTGTATGCATCGCGTCTCGATCACTGAGGTCGCTAGCTAAATCATGGGCCATATCGTCGTGGTGGAAGCCCACTGGCTTTCTGGGTGTGAGTCCTATCAATCGGTTGTCAATTGGTCATTTTGGGTGTATGCCTTTATGGGGAAAAATACCTAAACCGCCACGCGATCATGAAGTATGCTCAGTATCGCATCTGATAAGAGGTTGGGGGACCGACAGATGGAGTTTGCCGGCCCTCGTCAAGGTATCAATGACGGTGGCGTGTTCGGTATATGTGTCCAAACTGGATGAATTCGTTCGCGTAGCAGCTTGCGGATGGATTGGAAGCTACTTAGTTGCGCGAATATCCTCTTTCCGAACTGCGGTGTGATGACCCATTTCGCTCCAGGTTGAGACATCCCAACAGGCAAAGGTTACTGATCAGCATAGATGGATGAGTCGGGCTTGGCAAACGACAGCAAGATCTCGTATCAGGACCAGGCTTTTGGAAAGGAGACTTCATGTGTGAGGGTTTATGATTATGATGTCGTCCGAGACGAATTGTTTACCCAAAAGAGATTTCATAAATTCCGATGATTCTGGCCTGCATCTTTGCTTCGCGGATCCGTGCACGGATGTTGCTGCTCGTAATCGGCGGGCTCATCACCCGATATATTGGTAAGTGGATAAAGTCCGTCCTTGCGATTACTTTGTTATGGTCATGGTTCGGGCCATAGGTGCTCCAGACGTGTTCGACATGCGGATTGGAGAACGGCAGAAGTTGGATGAGAGGGTGCGAACGCAGCGTAGAGGATTCGTTCGTTTTCGGATAGATGCGGCTAATGAAGGAAGGCGAGAGATTGAGTGTTATGCTGAAGACAGCTTTGTTGGGAGCTGTGGTTGTGTATGACGCATTCGAAAGCTAGCGATGGCGGCTGCTTGGCCTTTCAAGGAGTCTTCCCCCGCTTCCTAGTCAACTTCTCCGTCGCGCAGTCCTGTGGCCTAATAGAGTCAGATAACGCGCTGTTTCAAGACTAGGGTATTGACATACAGAGAGCTAGTCATGTGAACAGCAAGGACTCCTTATTCTCGGCCTCGCCAAGATTGGTATACTTTGCTACAATGATCAAAACCTTCTTGTCGCTGTCCTGCCAGACTGGTGCCGCACAAAGGTCGGACAATGCTCCAGTGTGAACCCTGCCATGCTACATGTTAGATATTTATTTCGCGGGACAGCAGAAAAGACGTCCTGCATCGTCTATAAGTATTTCCCTCTTCGCGATTAACAGCATCTGGAGTTGGAACGATGTCGCAACCGCCAAGCAATCCCTATATTAATCACGCACGCTAGTGGCAGGTTCGTCTTCAATCAACCCGACCGTAAGCATTCATGGGCTAAGAGATGGCATTCACTTGGTTGAGTTGGAGCGTCAACAGGGGATTGAACCCTTGGATATTGGTTGTCTACGGTACTACCAGAGCATTGGTGTAAGTGTAGAACTCGCCCACCAATGTTCTATATAGGCGGTTGATGGTGTTAATCGAGAGGTAAATCCTTGTTTACGGGAGGCGAGCGCTGTTCAAAGTGGAAAAGCCGCGTCCAATGGGCGATTGAGGACATGGTGTTTTTGGTGAACGGTACACGAGTGCAAGTGAAGGACATACGTAGTGGTAAATAGTGTCAGCTGTGATTTATTGTTCGCTTTGTAGATTTTGAAGGTCGTTGATCATGGATCATGGATGATCCATGAGCTTCCTTTCGTGACCATAGGAGTCGATTGACGCAGAGCGACAGGTGGGTCTTAATGGTCTAGCATTCATCGTGCTGATAGTTCCCATTTCAAGCCAACAATATCATGCAAATCACTACATCTTCAAGCCCCGCACTAGCTGATTTCGGAAGATGTACTCGAGTCATGCAGTACACGCGGGTCCTCCCCATAGTTCAACTCGCTTTCATCGTGATCCAATTTCGTATGAATTGTTTCCCGATCTTCTCCTCGCTTACACCTCGTTCATCTCAGAGGCTGTTGTGAGGTCAAGGTTTGGACTAATATATCTATGATGCTCGCTTCACCTCGATTCGCATAAGGCTCTCATTGAGATAATTCTGTATTGAAACCTGTTTCTTGAAGCTCTAGATGGAAAACACAGTGATGGGAGTCAAATGTTGCATAGAATGTGCATTCGCTAGTGGAAATCCGCTCGATCTTTGGTCCTGGCGTCGTCCTTTCAGGCGTGATGACAAACTTACTGTTGTTGTTTTGATGAAAGCTATCCCACTACACACAGGCTTATCCAATAAAACGCCGGCATCAACAATTTCTGGATTAATATTTTATTTACACGGGAGCTATAATGACGTGGATACATGGATACATGAACGATATGGTACGACACAAGACAAGAGGGTGACATAGGGACAGAGCAAGAAGAGAGATGGCGAGCGATGATGACATGAAGTTAAATGGCCGGGAAGAGGTGAGGGATGCAAGGAGGCCGACCGAAATGAGCGAAGAACTGTTGACAGTATAATTTCCCTGCTTGCTTCTCGAACTCTTCCATCTTTGATTGGTTCCATGACTCTTCGGATTCACAGAATATGATGGCACGTAGTTTCTGAGCCTCTTCGAATGGCCAGTCGACAACGATATCCTGTAACGCCTTGATGAAAGTAAATCTTGTCTTTACTTCTGCAGCTCCCATTCCAGTTCCACCAGGGGGTATACCCAGCAAGAAACACACGCCATCGGGCCAAATGGCCTTGTGCTTTTGCTCGCGAGCGCCTCGACCGTCTTCGGTTGCCCAGACAGAGGCCAGTATGATACGATCGAGCGTTAGAAGTTCGAGCCGGAACTGGTGCTCTTGACTGTCCCAGATGACGAGTTTCCGGTCTTGACTGGACAGATGAACCACCCCGTCGTCCCAAACACGACGTTCTTGCCATTCAATGAAATGTAACTCGCTCTTAGACGGTATGGGAAAGGCAAATATTTCGGGAATTGCGTCCTTGATATTGTGACGTCGAGCAAGTATCCTCTTCTTCTTGCCAGCCCCTTTGCACGGTTGAGATTCAGTAGAGGGCTGGGCGTTCGTGTCGACAGTAGAAGAAGTGGTATTTAAGGTTCCAGGAGGCGCGTTGCGGGTGTCTTTACGCACGAGTTCGAGATCTAAAGCGACTTTATTCAAGAAGTCACGCCATTGCTGGGGCCCGGGCAACGGTCTGGTGCGATTGGGGTTACTGACAAGAGATATCCACGAGGGTCGGACGAGAATCCAGGCCAGCATGTTATCGATGTTCCGCTCCTCATTGGGAGAAGAGAAGATGAGAGGGGGTGGGAACGCATATCCACGGAAGAGTGATCGGAGTGAATGATCAATGATTTCGGAATTTTGGTCGATTGATTTCAGTCCAATCTTCCACGCTTCGAGGGGTTCGGGGTGATGAGGAAGGGTTTTAGCGTCGAAAAGCTGCTTGTTAAGGGTGAATAACTTCGTCGACGACTTCGACGAAACGCGGGATTGAGCAACAGCAGTGGAGTCTGTTAATACGCGCTTTCAGTAAATCCGAGCGCAGAAAACAAAGGACAGCCTACATGGGGTGCTACTCAGGCTGGTAGCTGTTGGCGTGGGGGGGACAGTCTCACTGTCAGCGGTAGAGATTGCTTCGAGAGGGAATTTTTTGACAGCTCCTGGCTGCCAGTTTTGAAGCAACTTGTAGATACCACGATCGAGTGGACCGGTATAGAAGCTTGGGCAGCCGGGCCATGGAGTCAAGTCAATTCCGAAATCAGCGGGCGGTGTACAAGCGCGTTGCTTGAGAATCGTCATAGACGGGGTGAGGTGGGTCAGGGGCCGAACGTACCAGACCGGTACACCCATCTCGTATAAGCCGTTAACGACTGGTGCGCGGTCAGTCACGCAGCCGAGGATACTGTTATTCACAGGCCGAGGCTTCTTGACCGGCCCCATTACATCCCAGTGCGTGATTTTATCGAGGAGAGCACGCACTTCAAGACAGTAGCGCTGTGCAGCAGTAAAGGTATACATTGCGTCAAGGTAGGACTGTGGTGTGTTGAGAATGGATGTGGTGGTATGTTTCATGTGGTTTGCAAGCCGGTAAAGCTTGGTTTGCGTTCCTCCATCAGGGCATCTACACTCCATAACTTCGTCTAATAATTTTGTCCTAATTTTGTACAACTCTCGTCCAACGAGGGGCGCAAACCTCCCCACCTCTTCACCGCCGTTCATGAAAACAAAATGATCTATCTCAGGCACAAACCATAGATACCGAAGCGGATGATGTTCAAGAGCTTGAGGCTTGGGTTTCCGGAGAATATACGGGAAGTGATCTTGTTCGTCGAAGTACCATTGGGGCCACTGTGCGAAGTCTGAGGTGCCCCAGCGACCATCGTGGTAAACCTTGACGTCTTGAGTACCGAGATTTATCTGGGGCAGCCAGTCCGCATTGGGAGTCGTAATGACGAGCGTCTCACGTAGGGGCTTTCCGTCGCTGGCCCTATTGGTTGCGGTGTTGTTCGTCGATTCTAGTACGCCGATAAGTTTGGCATCGGCACCAGTGAACCAATCTAGCTTAAAATGAATATCGATTGGCCCATTTTGAATGTCGAACTGACCGGAGCCTTCACGTCTGAAAGGTGGGAAGACGAGATTGCCTCGAGAGTCGCGGGCGAAGGTCCACATAATCTATTAAATATAAGTGCCCGGCCGATAGCTAAAGAAAACAAGTCGAGCAACGGGGCGGCATAAGCCAGCTCCAAAGGAAAGACAGAAGTCATTTCCTGTGAGATCGACGGAAGTCGGACCTCGCGTTGCTCAAGGGCAATGACGCACCTCAGACTGTACTGGACGCGCTGATGATGGTAGTATAAATGAACCAGTTACTAGTGGGTGGCCTTGAGTCCCACGACGTGTTATTTGCTATTGTTTATCCACATCTCGCGGGGAGTTAGGGCTGAAGCTTCAGACACAAGATACAGGTCGACAACACAAACTTAGAGAGTTACGCTGCTCTCGTCGCAGAAGAGCTTCTACATACTAGGATCTGCACCGCAGTTTACGGATTGCACATCGTGCGGTGTGTACTGACCTATTCTTACTGCTACTAAGTACTTTCTCTAACTTCAACGAGACTTCTCTCGCTCGCCGTCTATCCCTAAGGAATATATTGAACTTGAGAATATATAGGGCATTTACAGCGAGTCTCTGTAAGATGTGATGCATGGCTCATATGTGTTGTCGGCGAAGAATAATTTGGTGACTCGCTATTAGTTGGTCGGACCCTAAGTATATATCTCGGTCATCGTCTTGTCGCAGCTCATTGTCCACACACAGTGAACACATTGCTCTGAACTCATCTCCACCTGATGACAATAGAATTAAAGAATAGAGGCTTCTCTGTTGATATGTTAAGAGTTCCTCATATCTACACCGCGTGAGTCAACTCTTCAGAGTCGTCGGCGAGCGACTGTACTGCCTTGCTAAGAAGTTCGAACTGTTGAAGCAGTCTCTTTGAATCTCCGAGTTTTCAAAGAAGTACAAATACGCACCCTCTGTTCTTCTCTGTGTAGTCTCTCCCGCATTTGCTCAGCATTTTGCAGCGCATGGACGAGCAGCATCTGCCGTATTATTGACCCAGTCAGCATCTCTTCACTTGAAGACCATTCATGGAAGCACGTACTTGCATAGAGTTGTTATTGAGGCCCCGGTAATATGCAATTCGCTCTATGGGCCCAGGTTGGATACCGTTCTGCTCGCAATGTTGATGGAGGAAGAGAACATATTGTTCCAGGCATTCTAAATATTGCCTCCTCTTTTCATGTGCTGTGATGGTCGCACTTGTCCGTTCATCCGGAGATGTCGAATTGTCGAGACCAGCGAAGTCAGTAGTTGGAGCAGAAACTGGAGTATGGTGAAAAGTCGGTGGTGGATATGACCTCGAATGGTCCAATGAGGCGTTACATAAATTATGATCTTGCGGGTATATCGATGGTTGAGAACCTGAGCCTGACCGGACCGTCTGAGACGAGGGCTCAGCATACTGTTCACTGGGAGCGAAAATGGCGGTTTGCAGTAAAGGAATGCTCGATAGACGAGGGGACGGGACGGCCGCATAGTCGTGTGGTTGTAACGGAATGGGATTGCCCGGCTCGGAACCAGCGCTCAAGATGGGAGCATAGCCAAGGGTGGGGACCAGTGCATCAATTTGCGTGGCATAGCACGACGCCGCTTGAACTGGATCGTACCTAGGTAGGTCTAACAAACACGCTGTCCCGTCGTTCTTGATGTCGGCGTAGCCTTGGCTCTCCCCTGGTTGGAAGTACTCAGCATGTACGCCTGGAAAATTCATTGGGAGGAGCGTTGTATCATCCTTGCTGATGATACTATATGTCTTGCGTTGACAGATTTGTCATTAAGCCGATGGGGTACTTCCTGATTGCGCTTACCTCTGCGCTGTTTGTCGGACCATGATAGGCATTGGTGAGAGCATGATAGTTGACCTTGAATTCCTCCATGACGAAGTTCATGGGATATAATAGAAGCTCTTCGAGCTTAGAGGCCTTGCTCTTGCTTCCACGGCGTTAGCGCTCAAGAAAGTCACAGAAAGCCTTGGAAGGAGTTTCGGCATGCGATCAAAGTTTTTCCTATGCTGAACGGACGGCCGGGGCTGCAACTCTGGGAGGATGTATTGGGTATATTCCCAGAGTTGGCAAAACTATGTGTGCACTACAGAATCGGTTGGTTCGCTCCCGAATAAGTTCAGCAAGATCACCCTGCCCTGGACGTGATGACACTATGTAGAAATTTCTTTATCTCTATGGGGCATTTTATCCGCTGTCATGTCATGTGACAGGAGCCTCAATCGGCAGGTCCGTCCGCTTCTGAGTTCTTTCGTATCTTCATCCTCCCCATCCGCCCCTCGCGAGCCGTACACATATACCGGCCACCCAGAATGTCCTGCATAGGTATGTCCCAGTGCGCGTCAGAGATGGAATGTGGCCTAGAACACTCTCAATGCCGTTCTTTCTCATTTCCAGGTGGAGTGGGCAAACGTATTAGTGGCCTTTTTACGCGCCGTAGCCCACTGTGGGCTAGGTTTCACGCGTGGGTGGATTTCTGGGTGAGTTTTGTGCGTGGAGGTGCACTTGATGTCTCACATGGTTCTCTAGATATCGCTGTTACGGGCAAGCACGGGATATGATCAATACTACGCCATGTACCGCCACCATTCCTCCAGGTGCAGTGATTCCCAACGCTTCAATTTCCGCCGGAAAACCCCTATCGTCATCTGGGTCACTGTAAAGGTCGTAATTGAGGAGGTCGTACTCTAACCGGCGCGTTCGCACTTTGGGATGTTGATTAATGAATTTACATGCTAGTACTTGTCCGAATGATGATGAAATGCCTGTTGTGCACATTTCGTGTTGGAATTTATACCAGGCTTTCAATTCATCTGAGATGTACTCAACAAATACGTCAAAGTCTGGTTCATGAATAAGTCAACTCAAGCTGCTTTGAGAGTCGTCTACGCCGCTATAAATAGCCCCTCTGGTCTGATGGTAAATGTCAATAAGTAAGAGTGAATCATGTTTATGCAGGGATCATGACTAAATGGTCAAATTCATCCATTATCTACTCGACGACACAATACAGATCAGACTACTTGTAGCTTTTATCAGAACCTGTTTTTCTTCGGGAGCATGGAGCTGAGATATGCTCTGCCTGGCATTGGAACATCTTCAAGTTGACCGGGTTCACGAGATGGTAGTGCGTCTTCCTGTTCGCTTTCGTCATGAACAAAAGCAGTATGAGACGACGGCGACGGTTGCTGAGCGCGTGATCGCTGTGCTGGTGAAGATTCGGCTACCCCACGACGTCAGGACGCTTTGTGTGGCTCCAGAAAAAAATCATACCAGGGTTACCAGGGTCATTGGAAGGTGGGAGGAGGAAGGGACGCGGAGTTTTAGTAGTTGATGGAAGTGGACCCTGGCCTATGATAACGAGATCATTAATCACCGCCAAAAAAGGAAGATCACTTGAACGTACTAGGATTGGAGAAAGACTTCGAAGCGGACTTGTTGGTCGGATGCTGTTTCGTCATAGACGAAGATGGTCGAGAGGCTATCCCGGCTTTCAAAATGTCAGTGATATTTATGGTATGTAAACAACCATACTAACCATTTCGATTCATGGTTGCAGAAGCCCGAGCCTTCATACTAATCTCGCTCTGTTGTGCCATCTCTCGTTCTTGCTCAATGAGGTCACGATCAACTGATGGACCGTGAGGACCGCCTCCACTGATTTGAATCAAATGTGAACTTACCATCTTCATCGTCACTGGCGTCAACTACGGCTTGACCGGAAGAGGTAACACCATGCTTGGGGCGTTTGTGGGGGGGGCTATGATCCGACGATCCCGGATTTAATGGCAAGTTCGGAGGCAAGACGCTCACTGCGAGAGACATATGAGCTCAGAAGCTTAGGTAGGACATGACATACTGTTTGAGTAGTTTGACTCGGGAGCGCTATCAGGATCTGCAAAATGTGTTGGTAACTGCCATTGCTGCTTACTCTGAACTCACCGATATCCATACCCGACCGGTCCGAGCGGGCGTCTTCTTGAGCGATGTGTTCTGCTATAAACGGAATGTTATCTGTCCTCATCCATTGGTACGAAATACTCACGAAACAATGGCTCCACACTTGGTTGCTGCGGTCGTTCTTCAGGCTCTGACACTAATGAATGACGTAGGTTGGAATGAACATTGGCGTCAAAACAGACTACTCACTGTGTGCTGATCGCGTTTCTTGATCGTCGGCGATGGACATGGCTGCACCGTCACTCGTGGCATCACCCTCGTCTGGAACTGCGGAGGAACCGCCTCCTGGGTTTTCGGGTTCGTCGTCATCAACAACAAGTTGACGACGCGTCCTCTGGGATCTCCGCGGCCTTGGCGGAGGGGCTGGGACGTCTCCTTCATCATTGTCGGCATTTGGATCGTCCAAGGGTGATATGTCGAGAGCTTGGCCTTGCAAGAGGGCTTGGAATTCTGAAGAGCTGATCAGGACATCTCTTTGCATCAAAGAGGAGATATACCTTCAGCGAGTTTGCTGTTCATGAAAGCATTGAACATGTCACGTTTACCACGTGCAACACCATGTAAGAGAAGGTCTGCGGAATCCTTGGCTAATAAATAAATGACTTTGACGACCTTGTTCTGAGGCTGCCGATGAGCCCTACCACGGATCTGCTGTTCGTCTTGAGCAGACCACGGTTGATCCTGATTAAGGGTTAACGTGGGAATGTAATCAGAAAGAAAAGGACTTACAAAGAAAATGACTACGTCAGCAATGGCGAGGTTGAGGCCGGCGGAGCCGACGCTCGAGAATATGAGGACTCGAGTTTCATTCTTCTCACTATAGAAGTCCTTGACACACTTGTCACGTTGGTCAAAAGACATCTGACCATTGATGGTGAGACTGGAGATGCCATATAACCATAAGACCTGTTCAAAATCAATAACAGAGTTCTCGTATTAATATTCAAGACGTACAGCCTGGAAGAATGGGGCCATTGACGAAAATTCGGAGTAAATGATGATTCGACGAGCTCGTGTTGGTTTTGTGCCTGGTGGAAGACTCGTGTCTGGTAAAACCACTTTGCCGTCCACGAATTCGACGTCTGCGACGCTATCATGGGTGAGATAATGCTTGCAGACTTCGGCACACGTCGCCATCTTCGTCGACTTAATTAATTCCCATTCTTCGAGCGATTTGACTTTGGGGTATGGTTCCGCGGGATGCTTTTTTGCAAAAGCAACCCCGGTGCGATACTCCAGGTAGAATGTCTATGAAGATACTTTGGGTAAAATTGTAATGCGACACGTAAAGACTAACCTTTGTTAGAATACGCGAAGTGTCAGAGATCGAAAGAAGACTAAGTGGAGGATTTCATTTGACTGCCGTAAACACATACAATGATTGCAACTCACGCTGCTTTTGCGGCTTCCTGTCGTTCGTGCAGTATCAGCATCTCTCTCTCTGAAAGCTGGAGTAGACCAATTATCTCAATATATGGTGGTAAGGGAAGCAGGGTACGCCCAGCCCAATCGAGGCTCGCAGTCGTTCGTCGGAGAAAGTGACCTTTACACAGATCATGTAGGCGTCTAGTGATGTGAACCCGCGCGGCACGTAGGCTTTCGCCATCATCGTTCAGCTTCTTCGCACGACGAAGCATGGCATTGTCCTCCCTCTCCTCAGCTACGCATAGCTCAGAGAAGAAGTATGGGAGACCAATTAGTCGACCCATCGATATGATGTCCTACTTCATGTTATTAAGGTTATAGTTGAATCGCGGCATGAAACGTACTTTAGGAGCGGTGTGAATGGGAGTTGCAGTCATGATGAGGCTGACCTTAGCTTGCTGGAGTAGCCGTAACATCGAGGTATGTTTGTTGCCAAGGTTACGCATTTGATGAGCTTCGTCGACGATTACAGAGAGGAAAAATTGCCCGAAGATCGTATCTTTGAGAGATTGCGTGGGCTTGACGGGGGGGGCTTTCCAAGGCGGATTGTTCTTCTTTTTGCCGGGCGCGGAGTGCAACTTCTTGAAATCGTTGAAGATAACCTGGAAGAATATGAGTATCTACACGTCTCAGATGACAATGAAACGCACCGAATGACTGGCCACAATAATGTGATTATGTGGTGCATGATGAGAACGTTGCACCGGACCATCGGGCCCCCAAAAAATCTTGGAGTCGGTTTGGCTGTCGTAGACGAGGATATCGACACTCTTGGGAAGCAATAGAACCTTGAGTTCATGCACCCATTGAGTGACTAGTGTTCCGGGACAAACTATGAGATGCGGCAATGAGGGGACCTTCTGGCTACCTCCAAGCCAGGGGCGGTCGTCTAAGAAGACAATCAGAGTCCATCAATGTTATCATACGAGGCTCTCACCAATAATAGGGGGAAGCTTGAGGTTATTCGCCTTCAAGTAGATGAGTTGATTAAGGAACGCGACTGTCGTGATTGCCTGAGCAGTCTTTCCTAGTCCAACTTCATCGCCAATGAGAACACCAAGCGTATGCTCAATCGACTTCTCCGGAGTGAAAATGCTCCGAATGATAGAATGAACGCCTGCAAGTTGATGCCAGTGTAACTTTAGTCGCTCAAGCTCAACTGGACGAGGGTCGAGATTGAATATAGCGTCGTCGTCCCATGGTGTAACACCGCCTCTGTGCCGATGGTCGTTGAACTGTAATGGCAAACCTGATCGAAAGCCTAGGGCCTTGCAAATCGCGACGAGCGACATCTGGCCCTCGGCTTCCATACCCAGATCCCCCGTCGAATCATTCAGTGCACGTTCTTCAACTGAAGGGCCGGATAAAGGTTGTTCTCCCTCGTCTTCGACGTTCGCTTGGAAATATTCGTTATAGACATGAACGAGCTCGCTGACATCTTCTTCGGTGGCGAGCGTCTTCAATGCCTGAGCTGAGACTTTGCACGTTTCTGCATCGCAGATTAAGTGACTGAATTGTATGTGATAGATCTAGACTCACCCTTTGGTTTCATATCTGTCGTGCACTTGGTTGAGTGACCGAAATCATATACCAGAGAATTAATCACACCTTTCGCTTTTGTATCTGTAGTTCGCTTGACTCGAGCACCCAATCCCTCCATGATCCTTGACAGCTCAGTCAGCATATTCTCCGCATTCTCCATATCCTGGGGGACACAAAACAGCTCAGCAGCTTCCTTCCATTTGGCAACGGCGCGGATAGCGCGAGCCACTTTGGCTTTGGTTGGTTTGTCGGTTTCAAGATCTGAACGAAATCAGCCACTGCACAGCAAAAACATGGGTATAGAGAAGTCGTACCAACGAAGGCGGCTTTAGCTGTGGCCTCAATCTCGTTTCGACGGCTCCTCATTCCCTTGACCTGGCCGCGAATAGTGTTCCACGAACGTTGAACGAAGATTAAAAGGGGAGAGCGAAGAGCGGCAGAGAGAACAGTCCAGCCGGGTGAAAACGCTTCTTCGCCGAATAATTCCATGCCGAGCGGATCGAGGATCCCCACAACATAGTTATCAGCATGCGGCCAGCCTCCGGACAGGGACGGATCATGGGAGAGAAGAGCCATGGGGTGCACGTTGCACTCACGCAGATGTTCGACAATAAGATTATGCAAACCCCATTTGTTCCAGTGCTTGGAGACGAAAGAGTTCCATACTTTTTGCCCCGGAAAGTTGGACCCGCTACCCTTGGACCTAGTAGCAAATCGAATCTTCTGGTCCTCGGTCTTAAGTTGAATATACGCATTAAAGTAGGCCTTGACATCGATGGCATCTTGTCGGGACCAACCCGAGGGGAGGAGTTCGTCGCTGTCAGGAAATAAGCCGTGATAGATGCCGGTGCGCTCCTGCCAGGCTGGCCAGTTCCACGGTGCGCCCCCGACCTCATAGAGCTTGATGAGACCGCTCGCAGCTGTATGACTTGGCATGAGAGAATAGCAGCGGAAGTGAGATGTTGCGTCTGCGATACGCAGTAAGRAAAAATCAATGCAAAGTATCTGATTTTCGGCAATGCGTTTTTATTCGTACAAAGACACTCTACATATGAAAACACCAAGTCCCAAGAAATGGAAGGCGAACTTTTTCTGGGGTATATTCGGGTGAAAACTGAATGATTATCATCAAATACTGGCTGCGAGCCCGAGCAACAGGAGGAAAAAAGTACCGTCTGAACAAAAGACGATCAGAAAGCGTTTCCTGGAACCATCGGCTCCTAAGGCGATAAGCTCATCGATCAGCTCAAGTGACTCAAAAGGCGGGTACCCAGTGCAACTAAGCGATAAAGGTCAGAGTCGAGCACGAGGAACAGGAGGAAAAACATACCGTTTGGAGAAAAGACAGTCAGAATTAAGTCCAGAATCATCAGCCCCTGAAGGCGATACGCCGATTCGTTAGCTCAAGTGACCCAGAGAGTGGATAAGAGGCGTACCTCGAGGCGTTAAGACCTGGGCGACCGGGCCATTGCGGAGCCGACGCACAAATCTCGCGGATGGACGTCGGAGACCGCGGTGTGATGAGGAGCAACGACATCGTCGGCGACGATAATCGATTCTATCTCTGACCCTCCAAATTTCGGGGCGATGGCCGATTTTCATCATCGGCGCTTCACCGGGAACGATGGAACAAAGCCAATCGCTCCATGTGCTCAGCCGGCGAAAGCCAGGTAGAGCAACATCCAGTGAGCTCACGGGCGAAAGCCACTAGAGCGTGTTGGTGCTCTGAAGCACTTCTGGGACGAGCGGGGGGAGGCATAGCGTCGACGACGAGATGGAAGGGCATGGAAGGGTGCAGAGAAAAGTTTCCGATCCCCGTGTGGAAAGCTGACTAATGTTTATTTGTCCAAGCTTGGCTACATTCTTTCGGGGATCATTTTCCTAATTGCCTCCGTGAACTTTTCTCCATCCAACATGACTCCGACGAGCTCACTCGCTATGGCCTCTGACACGGTAGTTTTGTATGGCTTATGTCTACATCACGCCGCTGTAGAACCCAGTTTAGCTTATGCTAGCTGAGGGTCTTGAACGATCGACTTGTGTCATCGTTCAAGAATGCAGGTCAACCCCACTAAACCGATTCTTACCCTGACTCGAAGTGGCCAATCGTCCTACACAAAGACATCGTGGACGATAATTCGTATATCTCCGCTGGCGTTATGTATCCACACGTGTGTATGTTAACAGCTGAATAACTATAGTATTAACCCTCTACCTCAGATTACCCGTCACGGCATTTTAGGTCATGCAGCATGATTCAACAGCCCGCATGATAGCGGAAACTTAGGGATAAGAGAGGAAAAATGTCCGGTCATTGTCAGGTGCGCGTACGTCGAAATTTCATAATGTCGCCTCTGTCTCATTTGCCGACCCAGATCATCTTCCCGCGATATCTACGAGTTCCTCCTTGCGGGTTTCGGGTTCTACATCAGCGTTTGTTCGCCTGCGAGCCAATGCACGCCTCGTCTTAGAGGAACTGAAATGTATATATGCCGGAAATAGATATCCGTAGCTCGCCTTCGCCCGGTATCGCGCTTGCCTGCACTCATGCCAAACCACATCTATTCCAATTTCCCCACGGTTTCCCATAATCTAGTTCAGTTCACCCGACGTGCTAGTCTTCTTTGTAAACCGCAGACAGCGCCTGCTTTCATCCAGTTTACGCTGTCTGGAGAATATAAGGAGGACGATAGGAAGTATCAGGCAGTTATCAATGTAAATGAGAATTTGGCTCAACGCGGCGCCGAGCTCTCAATTCATCGTGATTACGACTCCGCGATCGGAATCGCCGACGATATTTTGATAAACTCCCCAATGACCGTCTGGGCTGTCCCCCACAACAAGTTCGCGCTGAAGGGCAATATACATCTTAAGCATACAATTTCCTACCGAAACGTAACGAGCCTGCATTCGATTCTTAGTACTATCTACTAACCCCACACTACAGGTCGAATATCAGGTTCCATATCACCAAATACCCAACTTCGAGCTTGGTAACTTCGCCAACAGGCATCAAGTCTACGTTCTCTTCCCCAAGCTCTGGAATCCCGATCTCCGTTCTCGCACAAAACCTTATTGGATTTCCGAGCGTAACAGGGCCTTATGGTATGCGAGCGGAATGCGTCCCGCCATCCAGACGCTCCTCGGTCATCGTATCGCCTCCGATTGGCCAGCGACTCTCGCCACAGAGAAAGCGCGGGCTCAGAAGACCCACGGCGGCACACCCGGCTGGACTCAAAAAGTCATCCCGAAGGAATACGTGGTTCAGCTTGCAGGCGCTATACGCGATGCTATTGAAGATGATCTATTCCTCGAAGACGAGGATGCTACGTGGGCAAAAGAGTTTTTCTTTGTTCACGACGTTCGTGGTCTGAAACATGGCTACTACCATCGGGTCTCATATGCGGGTGCTCAGCATTACCTCGACGAATTCATGCGGGACTGCCGCCTTGTCGACAACGCCCTTCAGTTGGGCGACTGGTGGATCGACGTTGGCATCGAGATTAGTAGCGACATTGGGTATTGTGTACAGTGGGCCACTGGAAGGCATCGAGACGTGGTTCAACAAGCCCTATTCATCCCCGATGAAGACGCCGACCGCATTACCTCCCTCTCTTCGTCGAAGTACTCCAGAGACTTAGCGAGTCACCTCTCTGAAGTGAGTGGTTTTCGTATCGAACCCGGTTCTGCCCGTGGACCACTAGGTGCGGTCTATGTTCAGGCATACACGACGGATAAAGCGATCGTGTATAATCAAGAAGGTTCTCATCACGCGAAATTCCTCACTATGTCGGAGGCCCTTAGCCAAGACCAGCCCTGCAAGACTATCAATGGCCTATACGACATTTACGAGAATGCGAAAGCAGCCAACTCATCCAATGCTCGCCTCGAAATTCGAGTTCCCTGGCGCCACGCTACTGACGCTCTCATGGAATTCGACGCTTCGGTGATAAGATCCTCTTTGTATTTGTTTACTCCTCGGGAATGGTGGTACGTCGACACTACTCAGTTTGGAGTTTTCACGGCTCTCAACTCTTTGGCAGGGATTTTCGGTTAATTCGCATGACTGCCATCAGTCAGGCCCTTCACCAGCAAGCAATCGGTCGCACGCGGATGCGTTTCATTCATGAAGCCTTGACGCTCACCGCTGGGGTGTGTTTGGCTGCTGAATGGGCTACATGCTCGCCCAGATGATGGACCGGCGTCCAGGGATCTCATGGACGCCGCCTTGCCGGTCATCGAGGCATACGAGTCAAACGATTTACAACTGGCCTACCGCGTAAGGATCGAGGATAATGACTCTCTCGTCGCTCACATCCCCTTCGGATGTATCTTCTTTCGACGAATTAATGCCTCTGAAGTTCCTCGATTACGTGTCTCGGGACCTGTTCTTCCCGTGAAGTCGTTCAAGTTCTGGTTCAACGGGTTGGACCGCGAAGGTGTAAAGTCCAAATACCAGACTACCGGTTTCATTGACCGACGTGTCATTCAACTCACCCGTTCAACACTGGCCAAGCGCGCCCTCACCCTTCCTTACATCAACAACACTGGAGCACCCGAACCGGATTTGTTTCACGTCCCCGATGACGTGCAGCTGCCTCCTCCGGTGTTCGACGATGGTTCCGACATCGAGGAACAGCAACCGGAAATATCGGCTCTTGAGCAGGGTCCTCTAGACACACGCCTCTCTCATCTCTGGCGTCAATTTGTCTCCGATGTGACCTCAAAGTCGCCTTCACCTCGTAAACGTACGGAGCCCTCTTACCTCAAACTCACCGATGACCAACGCACCTCCGGCAGTGATGAAATTTACAGAACTATCCGCCTTGACAAGATTTTCCGGTGTGTCTACTACAAGTTTGGAACGGAAGAGGACTGGAGAGCCAGTTTTGACTGCATGTTCCCACCCGTCGGCTTCCAAACATCGTCGTCGACTCAGACGTACGGAACTTGCCAATACTTCCGAACATGGCTGGAGATGTTGGAAGAGAACAGGTTTAATTGTAAGGAGATCGAAAAGATCCGTGATTTGTTTTTCGCGAGGGTTTTCAAGTGGGACTGGATGCCCAAAGCCGAAGCAGACAGGATGTGGGCAACATCAGTGGCGAAGCCTTCGAAGGACAGTCTCATTCAATGGCCAGTGATTGAGAAACGTTTGCCGGCTCCCCAAATTCTCCTTCATGTCGGCGAAGCGCCCCTTTTCGGGCCGGTTATCGGTGAAGTGGAGGACGAGGGCGAGGGCGAGGAGCGAGCTGATACAATTCATCTACGCCGAGAGGAAGAGGAGGATTCAGATTAGCTAGATCTGTACTTTATATGTATCTTATGATTTCGCAATGCTGTAAATTTGTTTAGTGCACGGTTCAGTGGTTACCCCGAAAGTAGCATAGTTTAAAGTAGTGTAGTTTTTATGCAAGGAAGTCGAGGAGACGAGGGTGCTGGTTTCCTTCATGGATCTCATTCTCCCAAGCGCACTCCTCGACCTGTGATTACTCCAGATGTCCACCCTCCACGATAATGCTCTGGGCGGCATCCATTTCACAGGCAGATGCGTGTTTGCATTGTTGAGGTTGCAGGAGTAAAGAAGAACAACCAAGGGTAGTACATGTGTTGCCAGCTCGGGAATGGTAGATATGAGGCTGGAGGAAAACTGTGAACGTCGTTGATTAGCAGGAATGGAGTTTCAAAGAGGTGACAATTGAGGAAGGACTGGGGCATATTGGTAATTTGGGTAGCCGATGGAATGGAGGAGCGATGCTCATACCGAGTCGGGACACGATATCAAGAAGAGACAGGATGACGGCTGTATAAACGCTTGACGGACGTTTTGTTCGCAGGAGTAAGTGTCGTAAACTTTGATTTCAAGTTCCTCGTTACTTATCTGCAAAGAGGCAGCTTCGCCATGTTCACCGTTTAGAATTCCATGCTTGAGGTTCCTATGATCTCGTCGAGGAAGATCAAATTGCCCTCGGACCCGAGCGGCTCATAAATAGCAACACTGTAAGTCGAGAGGACAAGTGGGCAGATCAATGAGCTCAAAGAGAACGACAAGCCACTTGAGGTGTGCCTAAGGACTTGCTTTTCAGCCAATTACTCTGTACTATTGAAGAGTGGCAAAAATGTCCATTCAACATATATTTACTAGATATAGTTATCTCAAAGTTGATTGTCCTGTGTATTATTCCCAGCTCGCAGAGATATACCTTGAGCAGAAATATGCATCATGTTATGGTTTTTCAAGGCTTTTCTTCTCAGATGAGGAGATCTGTATGTGTTGATTATCACCTACTCCCAATGAATGCATTAGCTCTTCCTCACTCATCTGCGATGAATGATGAGTAATGAGATTCTTGTGCTTCCTGCTCTTCTAGGAAGAGGAGACCCAGTCCTGTGTCAGATTATTCTCCACTCTCTGTCCAGTTGCCATCCAGGCCCTAGTAACATTTCACACTGGTCCTTGTTATAACCCTTGTTTCTAGTATGCAAACCCTTGTCCCAAAGCTAAAAACCCTTGGCCCTAGTCGCCATTCCATCCCTTCTCATCTCCAGATAACCCTAAAGCTTCACTACACCGTCTTTTCACTTTTACTACCACCATGTCCACCACCACTATCACCATTGCACCCCTCCTGTCTTCATGGAAGTTCTACTGGGGAGGGGGCTACCTCCTGTCTGCGAATGAGGTCATAGATGTGGCATCACACCTGGCTGGAAGGCCGCACCGGGGTGGATTATGGGAGGCTCTCGACAAGCTTTATAGGCATCTCTTGGAGGCGTATAATGGGACGGCTGACATACAGTGGATAGAGAACAAACAGAAGGCAGAGGCAGGGGTCGAGAGCAAGGGAAAAAAGGATAAAGAGACAATCCTTATCGTATGTATTGAGAGAGAGGAGAGGTTTTCAGAGTGGAGGTTGAAGGACGACGAGACGGCAAGAGGGATAAGGCAGCTCTTGCAGGCAGCAAGGGTGGGACCACCCAGGCCCCATGTTAAGAGCTGGGTTGGATATCCTGGCTAGGTGAGTTCGATCATCTGTTATGTTGGAATGTTTTGTTCACACCTTGAGCAGTGTCCAGTGTCAAAGTTTCATTCGAGTTTTATTATAAACCCTGTGTCGCCATGTATATCGGTCTCATCCCTTTCCCTCCTTTCATTGTATTTATCATTCGTCCTTTCACGCTCCTTTACTGCAGTCACTCCGTCATCTCATTGTTCACACTCCTTTAGCTATCTATGAATATACCCGTGGATCTAAGTTTTGGTTCTGCTATCTATAATATCTGTCCTTCCATTAATCACTGATGCATGATATCCTAATTGACCACCGCCAATGAGTGAATTAAACCCTTGTCTAAATATAAATATAAATGCAGATCTGTCAATCAGTGATGGCCTGAGCTTAGTCAGCATCTCGAGAGAGCTGTTTACCGCTTTAGAGGGGCCAATGAATCTATTTCAAGCAGGGAAGCATCTATTTCACGGCCTGTGTCCGTTCTGCGAGTTTTTTGCTCTTTTTTTCCTCTCCTCATTTTCTAGCGCCCGCAGGACGGCCGTCCTCCTGAGGTCCAACCTATTAGGAAATGCCTCGTGAGCT
Organism: Leucocoprinus birnbaumii; assembly: GCA_027627405.1. Classification (NCBI taxonomy): domain Eukaryota; kingdom Fungi; phylum Basidiomycota; class Agaricomycetes; order Agaricales; family Agaricaceae; genus Leucocoprinus; species Leucocoprinus birnbaumii. The sequence goes on from JANIEX010000688.1 coordinate 22,269, forward strand.
ACATAGAACAACTCGGGGAGTGACTGCAAGAAACCACGAGAAACAATAGGAAATTCCGGGAAAGGTATATAGAACTGGTTCTGTACTTAAGGGATACCAGGTGAAGCTGCGAAAAATCACAGGAAATCAACGTCAGATGTGGCATAGACCTACAGGAACACATGAGAAATGGCAAAAAAAGTGTGTTGTACTTCAAGTAAACCTACGAGAAATGGCGAGAAACTACGAGAAATTACAGTAAACATGTATCGGGCCTGCTTAAGAAGTACATTGTACAACGAGAACTCACGAAATCTTACGGGAAATCACGGGAAGTTTCAGTCAATACCTACAATACTTAATGTGAGACTGTCAGTAGATGCTATAGATGACAGGAAACGGCAGGAAACCACGGGAAAATCACGAAATTTTCGCGAAAACTTAA
>JANIEX010000689.1:0-22685 GCA_027627405.1 Leucocoprinus birnbaumii
CCTCCGCTACGCTCTTCCTCAACTTTTCCGTCTCATCCGACTTTCAGCACCTATGATCCGACAAACGTTAGATCAGTACCTGTACATCTCAATCTAGACGACGACCAGGACGACACCTAAAGCAAAGTAATCCGGGGGCAGTTTCTGCGCACCGCCCAACGTCTTCCTCCGATAATCACCCATACTAACAACCTGGGTCTTTACTCCCGTCCATCGTAAATACCTTTCGAGCGCTCGTGATATATGAGTTTTTCCTCTAGCGGGAAGACCAACAGTGAGAACCAAAATCTTGCCGGCATGGAAAAGCAAGCCGGATTCAGTCGTATAGAGTGGTGCGACCATCCTACGACTATATCGAATAGAGTCGGATCAGAGTTGGATGAAAAGGAGCTTGAAGCTAATTAGAGTAAAATTTGGGGTATAAGTAGTCCAGTAATTGCACTCAAAGAAGATCGTGTACTAGTGAGTGTTATATAGTTTGTTTTCCGGAGTTTTACGGCCCAGGAGGAGTGGAAAAGAAGGGAGGTATGTGCGCGTTAACGAGCCGGACTGACGCACTTGAATCAGGGTCAAGGAGTTAGCCGAGCACAAATAAGACGGTGGCTAATCTATATTTAGATAGGTGATTGATTATTTCATTTCTGTATTAAATTATTTATTTTCGACTGGAATATACAGCACAGCATTCAACGAAAGTGACGAAAGGTCGATGCAAAGAAAACCGCGCAACAAGAAGAAAGTAAGCATAGCACCTCAGCCCAAACAGAATAAAGCCGACATAACCTGACAAGATGATGAAAGAGCGCCACAATCACGCCGCGAATCATACAACACCCGCTGCTGCCCTATAATCTTCCATCTCCTTATCCAAATCATCCTTCGTCACCGGTCCTTTCTTGACATGAGAACCAATCGCTTCCGTCGTACCACCAAGCGCGATGTGCTTCTTTTTCAGTCGCTTGGGGCCTTTCTTGAAACGCACGCGTCTTGTTGGTGCTACAGTAATCACAGGTGCTTGTGTTCGTTGTTGTCTGAGGGTCAGAAATCGGTCAGAGTTGCAGTCAGGGGTGTCAGAGTGTGCAACTTACAGCGTCAATGCGGGAGCCGAAGGTGAAGACATAGCAGAAGCGGGTGTTTTATCAGAAACTTTGCCACCAAGGCGGTCGAGAAGAGTAGGAACAGCTGCCGCTTGGTCCACCGGTCCGGGAACACCATCACATATTACTTCAATTTTTAATACGGCGGCCTATAGGCATTCTTTTCAGTAAACGCGAGGCAGGATTTTGGGAGCGATATGGCGTACGGCCGTCAACGATCTTCCCATCGTACTTCTGTCTTGCAAGAGCGGCATCCTCTGATCTCGCAAAGGTCACTACAGCCATACCCTTCGATTTGCCTTGGTTATTGTATACCAAGAACATATCCTTCAACGGACCAACAGTTTTCTTGAATAAGTCCTAATTTAAAAAAGCAAGGATGGGTTACCATCAGAGTCCCGAAGTAAGATAATCCACATACCTCCACTTCAGCAGGTGTAACATCCACAGGCAACTTCGACAACAAAATCTTACTCCCAACCTCCTTCCCCTTCGCCGCAGCACTCGCACTGCTCACACTACCATTCGCAATATTCGTTTTCCACGCTGGCGCAGGAACAGCTTTATTTCCCAGTAGTTGTCGTTTTGGACCATGGAAATTGTTTAACCGGGCCGCAGCAGCAGCTTGTAGACGATGAACGTGCGATTCATTGAATCCGTTCTGCATTTTACTTCTCGCTAAGCTGGACGTTAGGATAGACAACAAGGCCAATAGTTGAGAAAACTCGCATGAATGATGTATGTGGTGGTGGCGTCAGGTAACGACACGCGAGTGGATTCTAAGTATCAGCTGCGAAGTCTCCAAGTTTGTGCTTCAGGGACGTGAACGCGGGGCCGTTGGTTATTGGCGTACATGGACGAATCAGAGCTCAAAATACTGAGCGTCTCAGAGGGTTTGAGGATTATCACGGCGTCTAACGATCGAGGAGCACGTTGACCAAAGTCAGTGATTCAACAAGGCTCTATAGGAACGTCAGCTCATGCTGCGGGGTTTGGCATACAAAGTGAAGGAAACTTGCGTCTGAAACCGATCGAACGCGTAAGTACGGGTGCTTTTAGGGTGTGCGGACTGGAGTTTGCGGACTGAAGGGCCAGCGGCGACGCAGTATTCTAGAGACGCGTGGAGAAAGGCTAAGAGATAATATACATGCGCCAAGCTTAACCAGGTTGATGTCTACTTAATGGTTTGTTTGGTTCCAACACTTCAGGTAAACAAAAGCGCTTTAGTGCAGCTGGCTCTGATTCTGAACTCTTCAACAGCCTAGTGAAAGCTCTCTGGCAGCTGTTGTCAACTTTGGGTCATGAAGTGCCGAGTCATGCTAGGAACCAAGACTTCCCTTGGATGGAGCTCTATTTCCCCCGAGCTCATTACTAATGTTTTTCACTTCAGCCACAATGCCAGCTAGTTCAAATGCAAGCATTGAATTAACTGGTTGATCCTTTTCTGGATGTTTTCATATGTGGCAACATCAGGTCTCTCGTGCTTATAATTTCTTTGAGACTGGTAGACAATCTACTCCAGCCTATTTCATCTTGCTGTCTGGCTTCTGGGCTTTTATCATGCTCAACGTTCCACGAATAATAACAAAGGAATTTAAGTAAAGACATCGGATGGTTTACCCTACAGTCCCTTGCCATAAACAGCGTCACGGCCGTCTTTCACGCGAGAGAATTAACTATCATGAAAACCTCATTCTGCTGATTCGATCTGATCATACCCTTATCCTGCACAATCCTTCAACGATACCTACTTGTGGGGCAGGACACTCCTAGGCCAGGCATTCACAAGCCCTGATAATTCTGAAATCGAAGCCATACTCGCCGAATGCTTTCACCTCTGCTCATGCGCTTCGAACCTAGTAACATTCCGACCAGGTGGATATGATCTTCAAGGTGAGCGGTGACGCCGTTGTTCTTGAAGCATAGAGACGCTTTAACATTTCTACCACCTTTATCATAAGAGCCCTCATACGATCGCAGTGTATCACCGTAAGCTTCAGATCTGTCCAGAACGCAACTTATTCAGTCATAGGGTGATACTGTCCAATGGGCGACCAATCATGCCCAGGACTTCCTTCAAGGTGTCGTGTGGGAAATCAAGGCTTGTAGGTGTACTTCTTCAAGATGAAGCAGCATGCCGAGCGTGGATTTCAGGTGCCGATACGAATGCACAGGCCGCCATTTGGAAGAGATTCTGAATATGAAAGTGAGAGTGGAAGGTGGAAGAAGTTGCGAACGCCCCCCGAGTAGTCCTCAAGTCTTCGACCATGTTGACTGCGGTTCAGCATAGTTTTCGGAGGCGAGAGAATTGAAAAGAGCGGAGGAATGCACGGGCCCAGTTGTTGTTACGAAATTTGTCTACCCATTCGAGTGCTTCTAGATATTCGTAGTAGGTAATTCGGCTACAAATGGATGGGATAAGTCTGGATATCTCTCAGCGAAGCTGGAGGTAGAAATTCGACTCAACTCGGACACATGCTGAATAGGTGGAAGTCGGGTCATCGGAGTCGGCGAGCATTCGGCGATTGGCACACAACAGACCTGCAGTCAATGATGAATGAGTGGCGATGACGATCATGCTGCCGTCGCGATACTTACTGCCTAACCGCTAGCGTATTGACTATAAGTGGTGTCATTCCGGTGCACTAGCCAAATAACTATTCACATCAAGCGGAATCTCTGTATTCAGAAAAGTATGTTCAGCATTCTTGAAGACACTTCTAATTTCGTCGCCTCTGCTAGTATGACCTCCAGAATACTCGATTCAGCGATGGCAGTCTACAAACTGAACTCTACATCCCCGCTACAGTCATCGGAGTCAAAGTCAGTAGATCAGTTCAGCTCTAGATACAGAGTTGTGGCGCCTGCTTCCGAAGCTTTTCTAATTAGGTGACTTGAAAAGAAGTTTATCCTTCTTTCTCAACTACGATGTTTGAGACTGCCCCAACCACGCGCCGAGCAGGGAAGAATTCCGTTGTATCGTACATGGTATTCTGATAAACACCCTTATGCCTCTTGTACAGAAACCGACGCGTTCCCCTGCTTCTTATCATCGGATGAAATCGAGGATGTTCCATCATTCCCAATAGTTCTCCCTATAACACTCTCAACAGCTTCAGGAGTATCAGTGGCGTCCGATAAATCAACTTCCCAGAAACCTTCTCTGATCGACGAGCCAGGCACAGGGAAAAGAATGTTGAGAAGGATATAAATCAACATAGAGATGCCAAAGCCAGTGAAGAACGACATTTGGTAGATTCGAGTGGCGGCAAGTGGGACATCTCTGCCGGCTATTGTGATAGATTTTGAATGAGATAGAAGTGTAATACAGCATGACGGAACGTACTTGCTCCTGCAAAACCAACGACGTTGATCAGGATACCGCTTATATATGCAGCATAAGCCCTGACGAGAACACGTTTAAGGAGCCAGGCGGCAAAAACGCGGATGTCGCGCGCACCTGAGATTAATTCCGTATGTATAATAATACCAACCAGTCTTGTCGGAATTATATAAATCTGCGATGCGATACCGCCCACGACGAATGACATAGTACTCCGTTATCTGTATGCAGAGGGTGTATATCAGTAGTTCATCCAACTTGATTGAAGAGGTAATAGCAGACCATAACTCCAGCGATGGAACTCAAGAAAACAGAGTACGCAGAAAGATATGACGTGAACTGATTGCTGCTCTTCAGAAGGTTCCAGGGAAGCATCACCAGCCCCACAATAGCAGCGACATAACCACCACGTCGAATGTTCTAAACTCAGTAAATTGGTCAGAGTTGACCAGATGATTGGTATCGAAATCACGTACAATGAACCGAGGGAATAGGGACGTTAAATCACAGCCAGCACTAATTGAGTTTGCCGAGATATTCGTTCTACAGGAGAAGAATAGCGAAGGTCAGTCAGCCCCATTTTTCGATCAAACTCTATTCAGATGCGGGGGTTTAACCGTGACACTGACCCGAGCTAGTAGGACGATGAAAGAAGTCACAAATCATGTATCAGGTCCCGAAAAGCGCCAGGTGACGTAGCTAGAAGCCTCACCTGTGCAATTATAAACGACGCAGCAATGAACCATACCCCGAATCTCGTGGCACTCGAAGGGTTATCATCCAGGAATCGATTGAGCAAGTCAATAGGTGACCAGATTGCTTCGCCGTATATCGTCTCCGACGACGAGCTGACGATGATACCGACAAAGCTGACGAGAGAGAAACCGATAGGAACAGACCAAAATTGCGGCCATAATGCTGCAGAGGGCGTCCTCGCACGCGAAGCGAAATCAGGAGCATTCCTAGCAGGGTAATCAATAAGTCAGCCTCAGTCACATCTCGCGAGCTTTATCTTCCCTCAGCTAGCTGAAGTAACGAGGGGATGATGTCAAAGGGTCCAGTAGCCCTTGAAAGGGGATAGATAAGCAAGTGAGAAAGGCGGAAATAGAAGCTACGCCTATAGCTTCGATTCGTGTGAATATAGCAAGAAAGTCAAGAGAAAGAAAAGGAAGCATGAAATCTGAGCTGAATACAGATTTGATTTTGATTACTCACGTCACAAGAGTGGCCATGTTGCTAATGCACGACATGAGACTGACAACCATACCCCAGCCAAGCTCTGAGCCATGGATAGTCCCGGGACGGGAGATGATAGGTCCGACACCCTTGGCTTTGACGATACACCAAATGAAAAACGTAATCCCCGCGGTAGGGGCTACAATGGACTTGAGGGTGAAGAGGTGTCGACTACGTATAGAAAGGAGAGTAAGTAATTGAAGTTTATTGGTACGCGGGGAAGGGAAGTGAACGATGTCATACTGGTACTGACATCTTATGGATCGGGAACCAGATAGCAGGAAGCGAGATCAACCAGAAGAGGAAGAAGCACATGAAGTCCCTGGTTGTTGTTCCAGACGACTCCGGGAGGTGATTAGCTATGTCAATATGATCGAATCAACGGTCTGGAGGCTCGATCACGAACGGAAGTCACATACGTATGTTATTCACGCTCGGCCAGATGGCCCGGAGCATAACCTTCATGCAATCACCTCCGATACTGGCTTGCACACCATACCAAATGCTGGAGATAAGAAATCCGTTGATTATGAAGTCACTGGTTTGTCACAAGGATAACTACGCACCACGCCATCACTCCTCGGTTGAAGGTGCACCACAAGCTCCCATAGAGACCAAAACTTGTTCGGGCAACAACGGGAAATGTGATGTGGAATATAGCGCCTGGTCGGGCGTTCATGCAAATGAATGGGGCGACGAATCCGTAACCCAGCCAAACACATATCCAAGCTTGCCACCATGAAAGTCCTAGCTGAACCATTGACGACACGATCATCCACCTGTAATCTACTGTTAGACTGCCTCCAAACCAAAAAGGAGTTTACGCACGTATTAACATTGAAGCTGTCAGCTATCCAGCTGTAAATTTCGTGTCAGTGTGAAGAGAAGTCGTGAAGATACATAACCGAAGGAGCGTACAAAGCAATGAAATTGATGCCCCTCCATTGGCGCTTCTCTGGTGGTACCGGCGCTAGATCGTCGTTCTAGCCAGATAAGTTAGTGACCTACACGAGGCCAAGCGCAAAAAGCCCGAACAGATAAGAAGAGTTGTCTGTACGTGAGCCCAGGAGGGTGGGGGACCTCAAGTTTCTGTAGAACACTCATGCTAACGACTCCAAGAGTTCTCAAAGCGTAGAGGGTTCAGAGGGTAGGCAAGAATGAGCTCGGCGATATCTTCTTCACAGCACCATTCATATAGTACTCAAGCCATTCTCAACGGAGCTGTACTCCACCCTAACATTAGCACTCCTGAGTTTGTAGCCGATAAGATAAAGGCTGACTAAATTTGGAAACAACTCCGCAAGAAGCGCTGAGCGCTTGATACCAGGGCTAATAATGTTTCTCGAGTCCTTTCTTATCTGTTGCTGGATTGAATGGTGATACGACTTCGTGCGAACGTCCGACCTGAGTTGATCAATGGATTGTTTTGCAAATTGAGATTCAATAGGATATGTACAGCTTGGCGGAGATTCGGTGAGGGATAATAGGATATAAGTAGGAAAAACAATCAAATGAGCATGCTAGACCAGGAACCAACGTAGGGAAGGAGCCAAAGTCCGAAAACGGTTGGAATCGGATGTAGGACTGGTATCGGTCGTGTGAATGAGGTTGTGATAAAAAGATGTAAAAACGTGCAGGAAGAGAGGTAGGGTTGTGTACAGCAGATATGCAAGGTGCGAATGAAGTGAGATGACATAGCTTAATAGCAACAGGACAATGTCGATAGGTCAGAAATTAGGGAATAGATGCAGAGTCCGTGAAGCGGGCGAAGGAACTTCGAACATTTGTGACGGGGACGGGATGAATGTGTCATCAAGATGGCCATGCGGGCTGCTTCCAGGCTCAGGGTTAATTGACTTGTCGGGCTTCAGCCTGGTCATGCCAACTCTAACCGAGGAAGATCACTAGAAGGCGATGAGGACTTGAAGCGTTCGCTGGCTGGAGAAGGCGTCGAGAAGGTAAACGCAGCGTAAATCTGTTTACGTTCTGGAGTAGAAAATTTCCGCCTCTCGGCAGGCTCAGAGGACGAGGCGCGAGCAGTGGAAGTAGAGGGTAAGGAGGCATGTGTTTGCGACGAAGGGAAAAAGTCGCGGAGCTCAGGTTCCGCTGAAGTATCCTGTGCTCGAGATTAGATTTGTGAGTCAAAGATGCAGGGGGAAGAAATCGTACCTTCCGGAATTTGGGTTTACTAGGAGAGGAGGTCAAAGGCTCGCCGGCGGTTTCCACGGCATCATACGCCTGAGAAACATCGGCCAAAGGCTTGACCGTTAAGTCATAACACCGGGAATCGATTTCTGCTTGAGCAGCAGACTCGGCAGACTCGGCTTCCTGAGATTTGGCGCTAGTTTCTTCCTCCAACCGGGGGAGCTTGGGTGCTTTGCGCGTCACCCGTTTGACTGGTTTTCGCGACGATCCAGCCGCCTTCGGCTCCTTGTTAACCGCCTTGCTCTTTTCGACTTCCGACGTGGCCTTGTGCTTCTTAGAGTGAGGTTCGGCGCCTTTTGTCTCCTTGATTGACTTGACTTTCTTGGAGGCGAGGGGTGTGGTAGATTTCACGGATAGAACGTTGGTCTTGCGTTTTTTGGGCATAGCAGTTGTACCTGCTCGTTCTCCGGTGACTGGATGAACATTTTCCTTGTCAATTGGTACGTTCTCCGTCAAGCTCGATGACCCTTGGAGAATATTATTCGAGCGGGCAGACGAGCGAGTCACCATGACGTTCAATGGAACGGATTTGGCTTTGACAGGCTCGGTGGTAGGAACATCCTGGAAGACAGTGAAAGTTCGTGTGGCCATAAAGGGCAAGATAGATGGCTTGTATGCGAGAGAATCCGAATCCAAGAAAATGAATTGGTGGCAGAGAAATGACTCAACTGCGAGGCAGGGGTATAGAAGGTATATCTGAGAAGATAGGGCGGAGTCCAAGCGCTTGTTGTGTGTTGACGAAACAAAAGTCAACGTTGAACAGAGCAGGACAATGTTCTATTTCTATCACGTGCAAATACAACCAAATAACTTTAGGTTCAAACAAGGCGCGTTAAACTTGATCACGAGTGAACGCGACGCGTCCTGATCTAAATCATCGAGTAGCGCCTAGGGCCCTAGATTCTGCTGCAGCTAAAACGAAGCGAATAATGAGGTCTAGAGCTTGGGAGTACTCGTACTCATAATATCCATCTGTGACATGTTTTCGCCTTCTCTCCCTCCCTAATTGGGCTAAATTTAACTCCGGACCTCCTTGCTCTGAGAAAACTTTACTGGGTATCTGCATTCGGCAGCCTAGAAGGTGCGTTGTGTGCATGTGGTCGTCAATTTCCCAAGTACGTGTTATAGAAAAGCTCATAGAACTAAAAGGATCAACCCATTACTCCAGTCGTCAGGACGAAGGATCGAGGCCTCCAAAATCTCTTGAATCACCTCAGTGTTGTTTCAGGAATCTATGGCTTAATGCATGTCAAGGGTGTTGCCGGAACCTTCGTCGACGGCCTCTACACCTTTCTAGTGGCTTACAACACTTCAAACCTTTCTTCCGTCCTCCTGATCGACGAGTCATTCCAACGAAACAAGGGCAAAAATTAGTAGAACTGCCGAGGGTTTGTCCAATTTGTTGTTCAACGACGTCACCGGTGCTCTCTGGAACATGTCGCTCTGAGGCAGAGCACATCACCTCAGGTCGACAGTAAGGACGCTTTGAGGCTTTGAGTCTTCCGTAGATGGAAGTGACCCTCGAACGTTGAGACCACGCATCTTCGTTTCGAGTTTTTTTGTCGCCCCGTAGAATTTTCCCGGAGCGCGGGCTGTTCTCAAGAATATATACTCGCACTTATTCTTACCGCCTTATTTTTTCCTTCCAGGCGTGATGTGCTTTTGAAAGGATTAAAATGTTGTAACTGCCAGGAGAGCTGGGTCCATAGTGTACCGGCCCGGTATGATCCGTACTCCGCTCAGAGACAGTCCTCTTTGATTTCATTTCTAACATCCTCGTCGATTTCAAGGCTTATAAGCACAACCTGATACATAAGCACACAGATTACTGATGAAATGTATCCTTACACCCGAGTTCGTGGAGTTTGAGCCAAAATATCGTGCGCCTCGCGTTTTCCACCTGTTGGTGTTCTGCTTACTTTAAGAAGCTGTCGCCGACACCGCCTTCGGGATCGGCGTGAAATGAACCTCTTCGCAGTGGAATTTCGAATGTTCGTGAAACGAATAACGAAGCTCTGGACAGTTTCCGAACGATGAGTGAATACCAGACTATTCAAGCTGCTCCTCAAGGTGGAGTTGTCGAGTCTCTGGAGGGTGATCGAGTCTAGTATTCCGGCCAAGCGCAGCCTAGTATCCCGGCAGGATGCATCAATTTTCTTGACAAGTTATCGCGTTGATATTCATCCCCACCAGATCCTAGACGAGAAGGCATTGACCTTGAACTAGCCTATCCATTTCTAAGCTTCCCTGGGAATTAAGGTGTCAGATCATCTGATAGATTGAGGATGATGCCCTCGACTACAGCATCTAAGTACTACTATCCACCTTCAGCAGGGTCAAATTACCGACTACACCAGCACGTTATCATCGCCCAACACCATAACAGCAGGGAAATGTCATCCACAGGATCCACTTCTTCCTTGCTCTCTACAATATGTCCGGCCTGGGACTTTCGTCCGAACCCTGGTCCTGGAGAGAATAGGCGTAGCCTGAAGCTCGGTTCTTCCGCTTCTGCTCCTATCCAAACAGCCTTCCATTATGCCGTGTTAAGGGGATCGAGACGTATCAAACACCTTCGCAGCATACCTTAACCATGTGCGATGACACGATAAAATGCAGCAGCAGCCAACGGTGCAGGCTGTCTTGGGTTGGGGTCAAACGACAGATCCATTGCGACCCTTCAGACCCTTCAATCAAGGTTACCGGAAGGTCTCAAGAAGAGGCATCTCCTTTGAGTTAGGGTTACGGAAGGGGCCTCGAGGCAAAGTGACAATGGACAGAAACAGGTATGGCGTCTCTTGATTGTTTATTACTTTTCCGTGACTCAAGTTGCAGTGATGAGTACTCTCCGCAAACAATTCGGAGTGCAATCGGCTATGAACCCTCATACCAATTGCTGGTGACATCTCGACCGTAGACGGATCACCTGCAGGTGTTCGCAAGTTATGGAAACTTGGGGCGAACATTCTGATACCTTAATGCCTCATGGCAAACACGCACAACAGGGTCGCCGATCACCTAGCTGTTCCCACCTTTTTCGGTCACCCTCGTCCCTTTTTTCTGTCGTATAAGTACCAATTCCCTTCTTCTAACCCCACAAGTCCTCCGTTGGCACTGGTGCTCACGTCGCTCTTCCCTTCCTCTTTTTTCCTTTTCCTTTTTTCTCGACCTCTACGCTAAGTCATCATGTCCACTAAGTGCAACTTCCAACTCTCGCCGGTGCACCCGCCTATTGGGACATTCATTGATGGAGGATCCCTTCAGCTCGTGGAGGTGTTGGGTGTGGGCGGCTATGGTGTTGTTTATCGCGCAGTCGAAGCTCGACCGTCTTCAGCGAGCCCGAAGTCTTACGCCGTCAAATGTTTGGTTGCCCCTCCCGTTCAGAATCCCCGCTCGCGACAGGTTCACATTCGCGAAATCGCGCTCCATCAGCTAGCTTCAAGACACCCAGGCGTTGTTACACTTCACAAGGTCGTGGAATGCCTCAATCTCACATACATCATTATGGACTATGCCCCCGACCACGACCTCTTCACCCAGATCTTGCACAGCTGTCGTTATCTTGGAGATGACGCCCTAATCAAACACGTTTTCCTCCAGCTGCTAGACGCAGTTGAATATTGCCACTCCCTCGGCATTTATCACCGAGACCTCAAACCCGAAAACATCCTTTGCTACGACGATGGCCTCAGGATTGCCATCACTGACTTTGGGCTGGCCACTACCGAGAAAGTCAGTGACGAATTCCGCACTGGTAGCGTGTTCCACATGAGTCCAGGTGAGGATGATTATCAAGCTTTCGTTTAATTTATCCAAACTGATTCAATTCGTTCGGTCCTACGTCAGAGTGTCAAGGCGCAGCATTTGCGCCCCAGGGGAATTATTCCCCTATCGCACAATGACATCTGGTCATTAGGCATTATTCTTCTCAACCTTGCGACGGGACGTAATCCCTGGAAATCCGCTACTGCGGATGACCCCACATTCCAAGCCTATCTTCGCAGCCCCAACTCCTTCCTTCCTAGTGTTCTTCCCATTTCCTCAGAGGTTAATAAGATTCTCGTCGGGATGCTCGACATCGACTACAGGCGCCGATTGCCCCTCCGAGAAGTACGACGCCTGATTTCGCAGGTCACGTCATTCTACTCTGACGGCGTCATCTTTGAGGGTAGCATGGCCCGCTGCCCATGGGAGTCGGGCATGGACATCGATACCGACTCTTCGGAAGACACGGATCCCCTTGTTCCCCGCTCTCCCTCACCTGCCCCCGAGGTTGTCGCATCCCGCTGGAGCAAGGAAACCACTTCAGATATTATTTTCGCGAAACAGTCTTTGTACCCCGATGAGTCGACGTACGACGAGATTCCTTGGAATAACCGCTCATCCTGCGGCGCAACCTGGGCGTACGAATCGTCGTCGTCTTCTAGTTCTTCATCTGAGTCTGAGCCAGGTCTCGAGAACTCGGATATGTTCGATGGATCTCGAACACCCTCAGAAACCTCTATTCAGTCCCCCGTTTCCTCTTTGCCTGCTACGCCAAATAGCGCTGACCTGGCTTTCGGCTCCAAAGCTCCGGTACCGAACCGCAAGCCACTTACCATCAACACGAACATCCCGCAGCCACGTTTTTATGACCAAGACGCAAGTATCAATACCTTTTCCGAAGACTCGGCAATCATGCAAACAGCTATTGAATATGATCCTTATTCGTCGATGTTTTACCTGACAAGTGCCATCTCGGAAAGCAAGGTTATCGCGTTGCCTACGTCTGCGGTTACTGCGACTGTAGTCGCTGAGGACAAGGAGATGACCTCACCCTCGATCTGGCAGGACTCACCCGATGTTTCGTCACCCTCTCTCTATTCACGGTCATCGTCACGCACTTCATCTACCTCTTCTGTCTCCCCTCGTTCTTCTATCCCCCGACCATCTCGCACACCCATGCTCTCTCCCTCGTCGGTCTTCCTTCGATCATCGTCTCCGTCTCCAGAACCAGAATGGGCGCCATTCCGTCCGCATAATCGTCAGGTACCAGGTAGCCTATTCTCTGAACAAAGTCAGCATCTCTCCCCCGTTTGTGATTCAATTGCGATGACCGACATTTTCCCTTCCCCGTTATCCCCTCCTTCAAGGCAGCGACACATCTTCTTCCCTCCACCACCGACGCACACCCCCTCCTCCCATCATTACATCGCTGCAAACGAACGGGTCGCTGATGAAGGAGCAGGAGGAACTACTGGAGTCACTGAGCCGAAGTCCAGACTGTTCGGGCTCAGGTTCTTCCCTCGATCACCATCACCAGTACGAAACCAAATCCGAGCAGCACAGGAGACGAAGTCTCCTGCGGCGAAGGTCTCTCCTTTCGCCGGCGCCTTCGCCGATAGCCCAGTCGCAAGCGCTGAAGACCCTGCCAGCGTTGGCACAGGGTTCGCGATGGGGCGTCTTTGTATCGAACCCGCTGAGCAAGATTCTTCGTCTTCCTGTACCGATGCGCGTGCCATCACTGAGAATGACAAGTCCTGTCGATCGCTCGTTGCGCATAATAAGAGGTCTGCTCAGACGCTTGACTCGGAAAGGCCTTTTGGTGGAGCGAGAGCCGGAGGAAGACGTGGAGAAGAGAAGCATCGTCACGATTCGGCGTGGTTTGGAACATGGGATGGAGGGCGGAGGTCAAAAGAATGGAATTTCGGGAGTTTTGCTTCCCAGCTCGGTTCACCCCGAGACGCCGCTTCAGACTCTGGATCCGGTAGCTGTGTAACGGTGGATGCGCAGGAGGCGCATCAGCAGCAAAACTCGAAAGCCCCTACATCCTCTGCTAGACAGAGTCGGTTCTCTGTTGGCAGGCGTAACCGACGAGAACAACGTTCGAGGTCACCGAGAAATTGGTTTATGCCCGGGCGGTTTTTCGCTTCAGCTGGCGCTGCAGCATAATTGTTTTCTTAATTTGCTTTCGTTCTGCATACATTCTCGTCGTCACTCACGATCCATCATGACAGCAACGATTTGTTTCTCCCACAATACGATCATACTAGAGCATTATTTTGTCATGGATATTTAACATTTGCATTGAATTTGTAGGTCAACAACATATATGAACTCATCGTGTAATCCCGCTATAAACAGGCTTGCGTTGTACACATGTCCCAATGTACTACAACATGTGTAGTGTACAGTACTTTAGTAGAGCTAGTCCACTTAGTAACAAAATGAAAAGACATCATTGACAGTGGAACAATTAGCCGTGCGCTGTGGAATTGGCGAGGGACGTCATGAGATCGTGAGCAGTTAGCAGGGATTGATTAATGATCTTGAACGGAACCAGAAGCGGTATTATTCTAGGCTGTAACATGAGGTATTCATCGAAGCCGATCTCTCGAGCAGCCGGTGTCAGGAGACTCAATAACGAAATACTTCTGTGCAGTCTCCAGCCACCTTGACGGGGCGTTGATGATGCAACATGGAACCTCACGCCGCAGGTGGCGGTCTAGAAACCCTGAATGCTCTCAGAAGATTCAATGAAATGTCAAATTCCTGTGTTGTACTAGAAGCACAGAGAGCAATCGGCTGCGCCAGGCATTCAACCAAAACACCAGAATGCGATCTGTTAGATCGAGTGTCAAGAATAGTAACCAGGCTGAGATGAAGGTATCAGAATCCAAGACCGCGAAATAAGCACCGAGTGACAGAATTTACATATAATAACTTCCAAAGCTTGGGTTAATATCGAGAAGAGCTGTGTATCGCTTCGCATCTAAGCAGCACGAGATGTGGAGCGTGCCATGGCTGCCAAGTGCACGGTGGCTTGCCACCACATGACCATACCAAGACCAATAAAGCCGTGCAGTGTTCCCCACAGGATCTCTGGCGTGAACTTATACCTATGGTGTTTGGTAAGTTCCGGTATACCGTATCCTCCATATACCGAGGAACATGGAATGGAAGTCACTCAACTGTTCAGCCATCGCTCCGAAAGAGTGGGGTATGAATCTGGGAGCCTGGAAGAGAACGGTAGAAGCTATGCTGTGGTAGACGCATAGCCCCATTGCAAGAGCCCGTTTTCCCGGAAGGAAATCTGGAAGCGGGAAGCATAAAAGGGAGATAAGGCATGTCGAAAGTGATAGGGCTGCATAAAGCTGGAATCATTCTTGAGTGATTCGTGGGGCTTCGAATGGGACATGGCTCGCACCTTCAGAAGAACGATTGTAGTGTTATTGAGCTGTAGAAATGGCAGCGCGGCGGGTGACCATACTCCTTGGAACGCGAGGGGAATCTCGAGCGCTATGTGTAATAAAAATATAACTGCCCTATGCGACGTGTTCGCTACATCAGATGATCATTGTTCGCGCATAAAAGACAAGAGGTGCTCACAGCGGGTGACGAGGGACAGACATACTCAAGAAACTTGAAAAGACCTCGATGTAAGAGGCAAACAACGGCCTTGGGGAAGGTTCAAGGAACCATCTGCGAACCTTGTGGACCATTTAGCGCTCGTGCGATAGTTGCCATCATTTTCCCACAGAAGCCATGTTGACGCTTGCATGAAAGGTTTATAAATCACCTTGCTTGGCAAGGTCATTTGCCATGTCTGAAAGGGTCGCTTTGATGATCAAAACCTGCTGCTTCTCTTTCTAACATATGCAAATAGTCGATCTAAATATAATTACATATAATAGGAGGCGGCACCTGCAACGTAGTAAGGCCGTCTCGGCGAACCTGGATACAATGAACCAAAGAGTCATAAGTCTACTGCTCATTTCGGTCGAAGTCCCAGTTCAGACCTGCCCTGAATACCAGTTCACCCAACGCACACGGGTTATCTTCTACGAGGGTCAAGGTATGGTCTGGGCTTTCTGTCTTGGTATTCTGGTATGACGCGGCCGCTCCTTTTTCAACGTGTGTATGAGCGCCGCATGGCCGTTGGCGAATATGGTAATGAACCTCTGCGACCACGACTATCAGCAAACACCAATGAACCCTGTGGTTCGACGAATTATGAATCGCGATGTTAACACCTTTGAAAGCTTTTCGCATACGCGTATCCACACCTATGGAAGATATACCATTCTCATATTCAAATCATCTGTAGTTCTCTGCTGCGAATACAGAGTTAAGTGTCGTCATTCATTGCGCTCAAACATAAATGCCTTATGTCCATCGGATCATAAAAGATGTGTACACAGGCGCCCTTGTGACTGGCGCTAGCCCTCATTCAAATTTCTCCCAGTCCTCCCCCCTTACACCTCACCACGTATCTTCGCTATTTGAGAAGTATTGATTATGTGCCGGAATTGCTGGTAGTCACGTAAGTACAAAGTGACTCGTAGTGTCAGGACAGCACTTGATCATCTATGCATAACTGAGCGATGGATGAAATATGCGATTACAGTAAACAATATAGGGTAAAAGAGCCGTAGTAAATATATCGGAACACAAGTCAATGGGATCACTGGCATGACAGACAGAGCAAAGAGAATGTGGTATATGAGTAGCAGGGGAAATAGGTAACTAGTGAACAGTCAAAGCGCGTCAGGGTCTAATGAGGGCTCCAGCGGATTCCCTCAGTATCGGATTACGAAAGCATCTATATCGCTTTCCGAGTCGATTTTATCGGTGTTCAATATAGTTGCTAAGACGAAGGCGGTATATGCATCACGTCTTTCATTGATGAGTTTGAGGAACCAAACCCGGAATGCGATCTGATACTCTGTTTTATCCATCCTAGTAGCCTTAGGACGATAGAAGTCGGAGAATGGTTGATCTGTGATGTGTGAGTGACTGTCATGGCAGCTAACCATCATAGAGCAACACGCACCGGACATGACTATTTGGAAGTGCCCCCTCTTACACTTCCTTATTTCTCGCTGCTGAATCGTGGTCTCACGAGTGTTGATACGAGGCCTAGTGTCCAAGTCAAACATGTGATGACGGACAGCAGACTCTAGTGCCAAGAAACGGAAGGAAAGGTGGCAAGGATCAAGTTCATCTCGCCCCGAGCCTTATAAGTGTTCCTGTTATCGTAGCAAAGTCTTCGTTGCGGATCAAGAGCTCTCGAACAAAGAGAACAAACCAAAAATAAGGGAGAGTATAGTGCGCGTTGTAGGAGTAGGTTCCTCCAAGTGCACGCAAAATCTCTTCAAATATGGTCGTTCCTGTGGCACGTGTTGCCCACAAACGAACTTTGTGGAGGTAGAAGTCCCTCGGTTGCCTCGCGTCGAATAATGATAGAGGATCAGGCAGATTATATGGATGCGTGCCAAAGGCCTCTTTGATAAGTCTGGGAGTAAGACGGCATCCGAATCGTTCGCTCATAACCTTGAAAGCGAGCTTAGCGTTTGATTCTCTCCTGTCCGTCTGAGACGGATACCTAATATATAGTGTTCCTAGATTCTGATCCGAAATTGTAAGTTCCTCAGTGGCGCTGGCATCCGCTCCTACTGTATTCGAGAACGAATGATCGGGGGTGGAGTGATTGGGTGGAACGTTAGCAGCAGCCTTGGTATTAAGGAACTGGCTATCCTCGCGGAATATGACGTCGAGCCCAAATCGATAGTCAGCTTGATCAAATTGGGTAACCGAGTTTGTAGACCCCTGCACGTAATAGCCTCGAGGGAGCTGTGGTATCGACTGTTCAAATGGAACCTTGACCTCGGGCAGGCATATAGGCTGGCGTGGTGCAAGCTGTAAAATACCACCACTGGGTATAGTCGGAGAAGGATGAGACATGCGAGGGACCAAAGTCAAAGGAGTATAAGCATAGGAAGAACCAATAACATCGGGTGGAGTAGGCGCTTTCTGAGTCAGATATTGGTCGGCGGTAGGACATGGAGGTGAATCAATCCGCTCAACAGATTGACGCACAGCCTATGAGATACAGTGAGTATGTACTGCCCGTAGACTGAGATGGGCTGCTTACTTGACGAGGCATTATTGGTGATGCAGGGTTTGAGCCCCCCTGAACTCTTATCGTGCAGTGACTCTGAATTGATGTATGGGCCAGTGGAATATAGTCCTGAAGCAATGTCAGTCTGGAAATCCCAAGAATACGAAACAGAAGCGAAGTAGTAATTCCTTACCATGGTTCTACCTTGCTGGCAAGCACGCTGCAATTTTTTGACGATGGGGTTGGAACGTGATGGAGGATATCCTAAAATATCTGTCGGTGCTCGTAGAAAGCGGGGCGGTGGGTGTTCAATCCTTTACCGAGAAAGATGGGACCCGGATAACTGTAACGTCCTTTCCTTGAAGTATTTGAACCACCTTGTACGAATGCCCTGTTTGAGGAATCCATTGGGCGTAGCCGGAAGGATGACGAAGAGATATAATAAGCGGGAATTTTTCAGGAATGATGAGCGAGCCCAGGAAAGTTCAGTGGCTGGACGGGGAGAAGTGGGAGGGAATTATAAGGCAAGTTGAGCCGCAGAAAGAGGACAAAGGCATCAAAACCTGCTGTGTTTGGTGTCCAAAATGGAAAGAGAACACAGTGGGAATGGAAGATCCGACATCAAGGGTTGTCAACATGACTCCGTCATGTTACGAAAACCGCTAGACATTTCGGGGTTCATGTCGGGACGTTCATTTGCTCTAATGCTGTTTATGGCGGTCCTGGCTCCATCATCTGTAACTCGATGCATCCTGATCAATCCCATGAATTCTCGATATCACCTATAACCTCCACACATGCCCAGAACAGCGAAGATTGTTCTTAACACTCACCGCAGATATTACTTTGTTTGCATTGTTGGGAGGTGTATGGGTGCACTGAATATAATCAACGCCAGATCGAATGTAGATGAAACTGAATGGAGAAAATGGTGGCCAACGTCAATTGAGGAATGCACGTTTCACAAGCAACATCTGAACCGAGCACAGGAATGTCCTGGGTGTATAGCGGAGATCCCACAACTTGGTGTCCGTTCAGGGAACATGCCCGATTCGGTAGCGCCTGTGTCCTGCACTGTTCATCTAGTGTATCTGGTGTCGTAACCGATTACCGGTAGGACACCGATTGCAGGAGGCGTGTGTCAACACCAACGATTACAAACGTGAATGGGAAATCTTAATTCATTGAACCCGACGAGGCAAAGGCCAAGAAGCAAGCTGTTGATGGATCTCGATAGTGTAATGGGACTGGAGACCAAATTGACGGTAAAACGCGGGTGTGGATGTCCTGAGAGTTGCCTAGCGTCGATGGATTACGGCTGGAAGGTGGAACCTGATCAGCACTTGTGGACAACGTTTTACACTGCTGGAGGAACTTCTGATTGCCGCTGTGAATCGTGGTGGGGCATCCCTATGCAGAAACAAAGAACTACCCAAGTTGTAACGGCCCCTTGTATCGTAGATGGATCGCTTGGCCTCAGTTACTCGACGAGGATTTAAAACACTTGCATTGGCAATGCTACATGCAAATTCTCGTAATTAGAGCCAGCAGTATGAGCAAGCCACGGTACAATGCCCAAAAATCGTAATTGCCTGGTTTTATAGGAAATAACACCAAATTCCGGTCATTCGAGACGCACGTATCTTTTTGAAACAAGTGGCAGTGGGAATATAGCTAGCCACGGACTGACAGAGCATATAGTGACACTTTCGACCCTGTGATCTGTGCCAGGCGTTAACCTGATTTTGTTGTGTACACAAACACAATCAATCTGGCCCCTCCGACAAAAATGGAATATGGGTCGACGTGCTGAAGAACTAGAATCCGGCAGTCAATAAGATGTAAGAAATGATGGAAAAGGGCAAGCCATGCGCGAGCAAAAATTGTGTCGATGATAACGGATATAGATGTACATGGTCATGCAGCCCCAGATGATCGAAGACAAAAAGGGGAACTCAAAAAGTATCGTGCGATACGAGTTCCAAAAATATATCATATGACAAGTACATCACGAATACATTCGCGCGATATCAATTCAGGTTGCAACCGTGTCCATAACACAAAATAATACGAGTTCAACCAAAACTACGATAATTAAGCCATACTACGAGGGAGCAAAAAACTGGTAGACCCCGCTATCGAAGTACAAGGGGATGAAGGGGAAGTAGGCGAAGATGGTATCGTTAGGAGCTCGATACCACCGGCAGTTTGAATATTTGGCGTCTCGGTAATGCTTCGTTTCTCGAGATCCGGTACTTCCACTTCATCTAATGGAGGAGTCCTTGAACCTCTGCATGCAAAAGCGACGGACGGTGTAGGGGTCGACGTCCTATTACAAAGCCCAGCACACGGGTTGTAGAGTTTGGGTAGGAGTATTTGCAGGTTCACTATTGGTATGGCTAGACCTGCCTGGGTGCGTAACGAGATATCATGATCAGCCCAACGACGTGCGATAAGGGAAAAAACTAACATAGCTCCAGAATACCAGTAGTAACGGTGTCTCCAATATTTCCTGCAATTATATTTGCTCCACGGACGATGGAAATTGACGTGCATGCCAAGTCGCACCCTACGGCAAACAAGAATACTCGCCAGAGAGAGTCATCAATGCTACGCGAGTGTATAGCAAGAGCCCAACCGGCGTTACACACGAGCCATATAGTGGCGATAGGGTAAACTGATTATTTAGCATCATCAGCGCTGAGATAGGTGTTCCGTGATAATATACTGACCGACAACGTGAGCCACTCCAACCGTCTTTGGCGCGATACACTGTCCATGGAGCGACTCACTTGGCCCATTTAGGCAGGCTTTGATGTTATGGGACATCATGGCAACACATAGCGCTGTGTAGAACAGCAGATTACCACCCAAATCTAGCATGCGGCGTCGCCTTAACAAGGATCGACCTCCGCCGATGACTGCACATGCCACGGACGCCCTCGCAGACCTATTATAATGATATGCCATAAGTCGATTGAATCCCATCGGCTCATGTTCAATCCTTGCTCACCAGATCGTCAGGTAGGATATCACTATGTTGGCCGTCAACAGCCTCCGAGTTTGATCGTGATCTAGTGAGGCTGAAGATATCGTGAGCCCTGGTTGAGTCGAAAATTGTAATGAAGGCGTACGATCACTATTATTTGTAGGGGATATAACAACCATTACGACGGTTGCGCAGAGCTGTGCCGCTGCGCCTACAATGAGGAAACCCTTTGAGGTCCAAGTTAAGTATTTCAATAGGAATAGTCCTCAAACGAAGGGCGGATAAGGGGACTCACGTCTGACAGCAACTGAGGGAGGGCCCAGTGGTATCTTCTCTGTACAGAATCCAATGACCTAGCTCGAATAATGATGCGAGCCACAGTCGTAACAAGAGTGGCAGAGCCGAGCCCAATGGAAAGGTCTGGCTCAACACAGCGTTAGCGCGGCGACATAGACGAAGGAGATGGTCATACACTGGGCAAATTTTGACTGCTCCATGGAGAAGGTCTGTGAAAAGTAAATGGGCAACAAACGACCACGAGGCCACAAGCCAGTATTTAGCCTGATCCACCACAGTAGAACTTGCTTGGTCACTAAACACGCTAAGTGCTCAACCCTGGCGGAGATTGTGGAAAGAGAATCGAGGATTCGGCGGTGCCCTCATATCGGTGGCAAAAAGTCCGAAACTGGAATACAAGCTGAACGGGACCGTACAAAAGTACGTTGGTGCATGACATCTTGAGCATCTAGCCCGATTGCTATGACATAAGTATCAATAAGGATACACGAGCCGTTCTATACTAGCCGTAATGGGGTACCAGCACATGAGCGTGTGGCCGATGTCCAGCAAATGAGTATGTGGCCGAAGGCGGCCCTTTTGGGGTAATTTAGTGGGAGAACGCTTGGTAATGATGTTGCATTTGACCATTTGGGTCTGAAGATTTAGAATTGCAACGAGGCTTACAACGTTTGTTTGGCCAATCGGTTGTACCTGCAACGATGATAGCGCCGAAATGTTCCCTGACGTTGGGCTTAACTCCAGCCCTATGGAGAAAATTATTTGACCAGGTTTAGTATCTTTGGTATTGGGGCAGGCTTTCGATCACAGTGAATAGAGATACGTGTTCGAGAGCCTTTGTGATTTCAAGCAGTAGCTGCACACAGGTCATAGATACAACACAATGAGTCAGATCGTCTGACCGTTAATAAAAGTTTTTTTTTCTCCCTAAAAATCGATTTCGTCAGCAAGATCTTAGTTTACCATTATTTACTACGTGTACAATGCATTGGTCCGAGTACTGGTGTAACAAGCGTTGACGATTTATTGTGTTGCGCCTATATTGATGTCATCATACCATCGTTTCATCATTTTATCATCAGATCACCTGTCGCCAACTTACCGGCAAGACCCTAAGCACTATATTTGACCCTGATTTGATTCGAGTCGGGATCATTGTGGACCCGCCGCGGTAGTCAAAGATCAATGGATCATGTCCAAAGCATTCTAATTTGTTATATATACGGACCATAGGTACGAGGATGTTGATCGCTGTTGGTATTCATCCAAGGAGCATACCAATGCGAGTTATGTAGAAGGAAAGTTCCACGATTGCCCAACAAACCGCTGGCCATATCCGTCCACAATATTATTTGGCACTTTATATAGCATAGGTTCTGAACTCTGATGTGGAGGAAGCTCCGGACTCAGATCGTATGTTGAATGCCTTTTCTCAGACAATGCGAACAAATTGGACATTATCCACAAAAGGTAAGAACTCCGGGCTCCGAATATAAGGGACATGTTGATAGAATATATGATGTCCTATATAGGGTCAAACAAATTTTGGTCGACCAGATACGATCATCAAATAGTGATTTCATTCAAACGTATTATAACGTAAGGTGAACACTAGCCCCATCTCAACACATCTAATGG
>JANIEX010000069.1:0-70150 GCA_027627405.1 Leucocoprinus birnbaumii
CTGCTTTTGTAACCCATGAACTTCCTCAAGAGGAGGCAGCACGTGGGCGTCATCAAGCTCGCAAAGCATCAAAGGGAAGGAAAAGGAGACACCAAGGAGTAAACTCATCCGAACTCTGAACTTGTTCACATATAAGCTTCATGCACTTGGTGACTATGTCTCGAGCATCTGGAGATATGGCCCAACTGATGGATACTCAACTCAAGTGGTGAGGTTTACTGAAGGTTAAAACTGGGAACACTACTAATCTGGTGTAATAGGGTGAGCTTGAACATCGACGACTCAAGAAATTCTACTCTCGCACAAATAAACGCAATACATTTGCTCTTCAGATTGCCCAGCATCAGCAACGAGAGCAAATTGTCTGGAAAGCCAAGAATCAAGAGAAGATAAACATGGCATCTGTCACTGTTCCACTCAAAGATTCTGAGCGACTTCCACCAACTTCACCAGATGTGCATTATCAGATGTCTCGCTCTCGACAACATCCTCTTCATCTTCAAAAGTGGCTTTTTGAGAACTGTGATGACCCAGTTCTTCCAGTAAGTGTTGTGTATCTCTACTGAGCATCTGCATCTCATTTATATGATTAGTTCTTTCTTGACCAGCTCAAAGATCACCTACTTTCTCGACTTCATGACATGCCACTGGATCATGAATATTCATATGCTGAACGGAATCAGCTTCGCTTTGTGAGCGACCGCATCTATCGCCACAAGTTTCTTCGAATCAATTACACCACCTATGACATGCAACGAGCTCAAGATTTTGTCAATCCCCTTACTCGACCTGATATCATGATGCCTTCTCCTGATGGTGAACACCCTTACATCTATGCACATGTTCTCGGCCTTTTCCATGCAGATGTTTCTCATGTGGATGAAAACCGCAAGCATTGTTGTACAAAACAAATGGATTTCTTGTGGGTTCGTTGGTACCAGTTGGATGCAACATTCCAATCAGGCTTTGAAGCCTATCGCCTCCCTCGCCTTGAATTTGTCCCTGACGTCGAGTCAGGTTTTGGCTTCCTTGATCCAAATCACATCCTTCGAGCATCTCACTTAATCCCTGCTTTTGCTCATGCTCACATTTCGACCCTGGGTAAAACACTGGCTCAGCGAGAGATGGATAATGATAAGGATTGGAAATATCACTATGCAAATATGTGTGCTATTTCTTACTATTTTTTTGTTTTAAACACACTCATTTATTCATTAGGTTCGTTGATCGTGATATGTTTATGCGCTATCATGGAGGTGGTGTTGGCCATCGAGGTTGCTCCACAGGTCTAGGGCAAAATCGTGAACATGCAGCATCTTATGCTAGTGAGGGTGATGTGAGGAACACAACAGCTGAGGATGATGTGCATGCTGAGAAGTATGACTATGGATACAAGGATGACTCGGATGAAGAACCTACTGGAGAAGAAGAGGAAGAAGAAGAGGATGATATGGAACTTGGACCTGAAGATGGTGAGGATGGGTGGGAGTTTGAGGGACCTGAAAATGATGGCTATGGTGCCCTATAGTAGTAGCTTCATGGAGATCAATATATTTTTGTTCCCTGAACCTGGGTTCATGATGCACTGGGCTTTTCATGTAAGGGACAATGCATCAACAACCTAAGGCCCCTTGGGTATGGTCCACCCTGGGGTTTACCTATGAAGACATTGATATGATTTGACGACCTTCCATTCTTGATATATAATTTTCATTTCATAGGAATGTATTCAATATAATTTTCACTTCATAGGAATGTATTCAATATGATTTCTCTAACATAGGAAGGTGCTTGCAATGATACAATGATCATGGAATAGTATTGCTATTCTTTGGTCATCTTTCAAGGATTTGCCTATTATATGATTACAAAGCAATCTGATCAAAGTCCAAGGAAGGTTGCACCCAGTTTGCTGATGGGTTGGCGATCTTTCAACATTGCCTGAGTGCTGAAGATTATAGCGAGGTAGGCGACCTGCATGGACACCATCGCACTAATGCTCGTAAGAGGAGCAACGCCATCAACATAGGATGAGACTTGGGAGCGAAACTTGGTGGGAATGCAGTTGAAGAGGAAATCCGTTAGAGGAGCCATGGTACAAAAAAGGGTGCCATCTCTAGTAGATATAGGGTTTTCCTTACGCTCGATCTCCGGGGGCATGATCCAGTGAAAGGGGTGACATATTGAAGACCAGTAGCACAAGTGCTGGACCTCAGGCCTCACGAGTGCCTTGAGATTGTGATTTTGATCAAAGATTATCTGGTTCGATCACCAAAAAGAGGATATTATGAATCAATGACTCAGCTTGGTCTGGGATCTGTTTGATTTTGGCTGTGTCTTCCGCTTTCTAGAGTCAACTGAGTCCAAATGAAGGTGCCTAAAGTGGCTCTCGGTCGATTCTGACTTGGTACCCAGTTACACTCTGCAGCCCTGTAAAACGAAATTAAATATCCTGATTTTGCACCTTACTAGGGGTGAGTGATATTCCAAGGTGATCTTCAAAGAAACTTGCCAACCTGAACTGTACCCCTTCGAGGTTTAATGGGTAAGAATCAATCAAACTAGCTATTGTTAGAGATTTATGAAGGAGGTCAAGGAAAATCAGGAGCACGGTAATTCCTTTCTTTTTCGTTCGTGCAAGTTTCCCTGGTCTGCCAAGTCACTGTAGCCACTTTCCACAGAGACCATCAAAGAATGATGGATCGGACAGGAGCAGATTACAAGAATATTGACTGAGATCCTTGAGTGATGTCAGGCACGCACCGAAAACATAATGGGCTAGGTACTACTCTACATTAGCAGACGGGATGATCCAAACACTCGCCCTTGGGCTACAGCACATAACGATAAAAAAGCCAATGTCTTCTCCGAAGCGGTGACCAAATGGATAAATTGTTGTAGGAGGAGCAGGACAATAATTACCTAACTTGGCTTATAGATGTCGAAGCCTGGTGCCTAACGAGAGAACCGAGCAAGCCCTGCAGGGCTAGGCCTAGATTTGCAATCTGGCGCGATTAATCGGACAAGTGGATGATTAGGGCTTAGGTCTAAGTAATAGTAATCTGATGGAATCGTCCTTTCCAGCTGTCGCCATTTGATGAACTTCAATACACACTGCGAGTCCACCTCGTGATACAGATCCTGGAATACTCCAAAGAAATTTGTGATACTCGTAGAACATAGGATTATCACAATTCTTATGCTACTGTCCCTTATTATCCTTTCCCTTTCTAGCACGATGTAGTTTTCCTTTGTGAGCTCTATGGAGATATGCTATGAAAATGCTTGGGAAAACTGCCCACACTTGAGAAACTGCCCAGTCCAGTAATGCATGCGACCAATAAGGGGATGATGCGTTAAGACGGCCGCTCAGTGAAGAACCACAAGCTAGTCCAATTCTTGAGAGGACTGCCTGAACGTAAGCCTCCGACGTAGGGATAAAGATAGACAGTTTGTGGAACCCTGAGAGCTTGGAGACCTAGTTAGTTTGACATACAGCAATGAGTGTTAGCTGGGAAACACTAGTCTTGCAAGACGAGATGAAAACCCACAACATAGTAAGTATTAAGGTACTCAACCATAATGTTGTGTTGTCGTACTTCTTCAGCAAGGACGCTGGTAAAGCTGGCAAGGAACGCCTTAGTTGCTGAATAGAGAGCCAGCATGGGGGTTGGAAATGTTCCCGAGAATGATCCAATGTTTAGAATCAGGCTGCGCTTCCTGCAAAAGTGTCAACATCATCCTGTCAATATCACCATGAATAATGGCCCACCTATTTATCATACCTGGTAAGATGGCGTGAGCGATTCTCGTAGCCACATTCACGTTAACTTGAATCATGTCATCAATCTTTGAAAGGGGTGTTTCGACAAAATATGCAAATCGCCATGACGTCCCAACGTTATTTACTGCATGATACTAATAGTGAGTAGGCTATGCCAGTTCACCAGCCTTGATCTCACCTAAAACCCCTATGTCGTGTTGGTTCAGTTTTTGGGTAAGCTCATTGTATTTTGAACTATCAGCATGTTGGAAGTCCATGATATGAGTCTGTGTCTTCACACTGTGTTTGGACTCTAGAGCACATTCGTCAGCCTGCACCAGCTGCTACACTTAATAGAGTCATACTCACCTATCTCTCGTGAAACCAAGTTCAGCCGATTAATGTCCCGAGCAATGAGGATCATGTTGAACCCCGCCTCGCTAAGTCGAAGGGCAAATTCTTTGCCGATACCATCAGTGCAGCCAGTAACAACTGCCCAGGCCCCCTCCTTAAGGCCAAAACCTGTCAGCTATTGAGCCAAGGTCAGACATTTGATAACAGTATCATCAGGAGACATTTGTACCCTTTTCCCGGGAACGACGAACGTCTGTAGGAAGAGAAACAAGATTTGCTGCAATTTTCGCAGGAAGACATACACACCGAGTAGCAACACGATGGATACTAAATGTGTCTTGATGAGAAAAGCTTCACAACCATTGACTCGTCATCATTACTGAAATCAAGAATAAAACCAAGGAGTCCTACTCACTGCTAGTAAGGTCACTGAATTCTTGTAGATTAACT
Organism: Leucocoprinus birnbaumii; assembly: GCA_027627405.1. Taxonomy (NCBI): domain Eukaryota; kingdom Fungi; phylum Basidiomycota; class Agaricomycetes; order Agaricales; family Agaricaceae; genus Leucocoprinus; species Leucocoprinus birnbaumii. The sequence goes on from JANIEX010000069.1 coordinate 4,568, forward strand.
GGGTACATTCTAAACTAATCCTTGAATGACCTTCTCGTTGAAAAGCCTTGACACGGGTACCTGACTGGCACCAGTGCCTGTGATGATGATTTCATTTCGGGACACGGACCCACAAGCCGATCACGAGTTTGGTAAACACCGGAAGGAAATTTCCAAGCATACAATATTTTATTTTGTAAGGTTAATGTCCATGGAGCAATAGGAATGTGACATCACTGTAGAAGGAACGGTGCAATTATGCCTTACTAGCCTGCTTACGTGATTGTGTTCATTGCTCCAACTTAGCTGAACTCATTCGGAACGGATAGTTACAGTTACATTGTATCCTTGCTGAGATACTTTTGAGACTTGGGACCAATAAGTAAACTAATCAACCTCTGTGGAACTATATCCACCTCAGGTGCAATATATCTATAAGCATCCTAAGAAGGTCAATTAGGGGACCCGCACTTGGCTCTCTGCTCCAGATCGCTGATTGATGTTCTCATCAACTCGCCTTCTAGTTCTGTAGAGCTTGATGTACATGCTTCTTCTTACCGTCTCGTAAGTGTTCACCAATATGGCTTTCGTTGTAGGATGTATGACCTACCGGACAGCTGACAGTCCAGAGTTTTCGGGAAATGAAATTCTGTCAAAAGGACACCACAGGGTCGCATAAAATACAATTCTCTATAGTACATTGGGCTCAGACGACTGGTTTGGCTGGAATCATGAAGCAGTAAAACAGTGAACCTTTGACTCTCAGGGTGGTGCAGAACTATTTGGCTGAGAAAATTCGAGCCGGTTAACATAGCAGCAGCATGAAGACATGTCTGCCATCCACCCAAGCGTGTATTTTTCGTATTGCCGTTCTGATGAAACCTTTCATCGCTCCATAGCTTAATAAATAAAGCGGAGCTGCTGCCTGCTGTTCACCAGGTGATTCCTGAGATGGATCGGCTCATAAACATTACAACTCATAGTGACTCTCACTGCGTACGTTATTTATTACCTGAGGATCTAGCATAACTCCATACCGTTTTTTTGGACTCACTGAATCAGGGACGGCAGCAGTCGGACACATCGGACACGTTTGGCCAAACATACCATCCGATACAAATCCCCCTTCGACCAAAGGTGACCGACATATCCGACAACTCCGGCACATGACTGAATCTCTGGCTCAATTGGCTAACCTCCTCCAAGAGCGGCCTATTGAGTTATATATCCAGTACCCGGGACTGTGCTCGTGTGGGTGCTACGATTGACAACCCATCTCGTACCTGTGCCATCAATGTCTGGATTGCAACAAGACAAACCAGACTTACTGGTCGTGAAACAGAATACATTTGTTGTGCCCGACATCTCAATCAAAGAGGTGCGAGACAGTATCCCGTGAGTGAGGAGTTGGATCTATTTAGCTCTGGTTTGCTAAGAGATTATTACTTGGCTACAGTCCTCATTGCTTCAACCGTTCCACCTTGATTTCATCCCTTTATCTGTAGGTCTGGATGATCTCGATAGACATACAAAGTCGCACTAATCTAGGCCGCTAGCTTCAGGGATGGCTTTGGACTTGTCCTCACATACAAAATAACAAGCATTGTAGACTCGTTCATGAAGTCTACGCTAGTAAGCGTCAGTCACCCTTTCATCTACTCCTTAGCTCGCACACTCCTGTGGTCGCTCTATGGTCTTGGCGCTGGCCTCTTTGCTGGAGCACTCTTTGCAGTTGGACATGATTGTGGTCATCAGGCGTTCTCGGAGTCCAAGTTCCTGTGTGACTGTGTGGGTTTGGTCATCCATACGCTGTTAGTACTTATACTTATCGTTTTGTCATAATTTTTGTCCTTCTGACTGTGATCTGCTCTCTTTAGTCTGGGAGTCCCGTACTTCTCATGGCGTATCTCTCATGCTCAGCATCATGCTTTCACGGGGCATATGTCCAAAGACCATACTCATATTCCTCGGACACGTTCTGGCCTTGGTTTACGGCCACTTGATCCTTTGCACGAGAATGCAATCGGGTCACATGTATCTCAGACCCCAAGAGCCGCAATCTGGGAAAGCATTAGCGAGACTCCGGCAGCGACCACAGTTCGATCTATTGCTTACGCGGTGGGGTTCAACATAATTAAAAAGGTTTTGTCCAATGCTAATGTCCAAAAGCAGCTTTTTGGATGGCCACTATATCTTCTCACAAATTTTCAGGGGCCGGTACACTACCCAAAGGGAACTAACCGTAAGGCCATTTAACTACTTCCCCAACTTTTGTAGCATGTTGTTGATCTCAACGGCCATAGCCTTCAATCCCCATGCTGTCATTTTCAGACCGCGTCACTTTTGGCTAGTTGTATGGTCAGACGTCGCCTTAGGCCTCTGGATTGCAGTTCTGGTTGCTTGGGGCCTTAGGCGCGGTACATGGGAGGTTATCACTGTGTACGGTGTCCCATACCTTTGGTAAGAAGCATTGTCGTGCTGTCTCCCAGGGAATACGCTGAACGCCAGTAGGCTTAATCATTTCATCGTTTTTGGAAGTCTGCTCCAGCACTCTGACCCTCGCATTCCTCGTTACCGTGACTCAGAATTCACCTTCGTCCGAGGCGCTCTGACAACTCTTGATCGCCCTATACTTGGTTGCAATGGTAGTTTTATTGCTTGGTTTTCAGGCCTTTTTAGTCACGGTTTTATGGAGAATCACGTTGTGCACCACCTTTGCAGCAAGATACCGCACTACAATACGTGAGTGCCTATATAAATCAATAAAGCAAGAGAATCAAGCTATCTCTATAATACTCTTTGCAGATGGGAAGCCAGCATCTCCCTGAGGAAATTCCTCTTGAGCCGTGGAATCCAGTCGGAAGGAGCACCAGCTACCTGGAGTGAGGTTATCCGTGTGTTGCGAGAGTGCAAGGTGATGCTCGCTTTCGACTGTTTGATACTATGGGCATGACTCATTTAGCTGCTCAGTTTGTAGAAGATGAAGGAGATATTGTTTTCTGCAAGGACGCTCGAGGTATTGCGCAAATGAGGCCCGTTAAGTCCGACTGATTATTAAGGCTCCGAGATTTTCCTCAGAGTCATAATCACCGACAAGTTTTGCTTTTGTACTTTGTTGTACTATGAAGGAATATCGCCTGTCTGGTTCGGAAGTCTTGTTTGTGGAAATAGTTATGAACAAAGTTTGTCAATCGTCACTGGCGAAATTACAATACAAGTATTTTGATAGAAGAACATTACATCTGGGTGCGATGATTGAGACAATATGCAGCCAAGAGCGCTGGCATCAACAATCCTGGGGGAAACCCACTCAGCGAGATGCAAGCCACCCGAAACTCGCCTAATCAGACAATAGTGCCGTTCAATGTACGTATCATAAGCGCTCAGTGCCTGAATCTAGGAAATAGATTGTGCAGCAAATTATCAACTGACCTGATGACCTTCCGAAGTATATTCATGAAAGGGTTCATGGTAGGTTCGTCCTTGCAGCAGTATATGTAATTGTTTCAGCCACAAGAGCTGTCAGTGAGCCTCTCCTTCCAGATTAAATGTTTGGCCTCAGCAGCGACAAACTGGCACCAGATAACGGTACAGTATGACACTTGAATAACTGTCCATGTATAAGGGAAATTAGTGTGAGAATGACCTCTTCCTGGGGGTTGACGACGAGACGTTAAGTGACCGGATAATGAACGTCCTCATTTAGGTTCTGGGGGATCCAGTACATGGAGCATTGCGCCGGTTTTGGGTAGAGATTCTGGTAGAAGTCTTGACAATACCCATGGTCCCATGCCTCTGGTTCGTACCAGCCATTGGCGGATACGCCTATGTTTTGAGTGAAGTCGTTCTTCAACCAAGCTTAGAGCCAAGTGAGTGACAATTCGGCGGGTGGTGCTTCTTCAGTGGAGACACGTCTGCTAACCTCATTTCCCTCGGCCATCTACTTAGTATACGGTTTAACGGCATCATCCCAAAATAGGTGTCTCCTGAAAACAAATTCTAGATGTCTGGGCTCCAAAAACAGCTCGAGAAGCAGAAGAAAGTTGAGGGTAAGATTGGGTGGCCCCTTTGTGCCAAGGATCTGCTTCTGGTTGACTGCGAAGATTGTGAGCGATTCTTGAGAGCGGATTTTCTTATTCTATCCCCCCGTGACTCCAGCATACTGCACTAAGCCCAAGCGAAGTCTCAAGATTCGATATTCGATATTCATCCTCGACGTTCCCGAGTTCCTTGAGGAACACTCAGGAGGCCCAGTTATCATATCAGAAGGCTCACAAAACGCAAGATCGATTTTCCATGGCGGTGTCTATGATCATCCCAACGCTGTGTACAACGTAATTGCTCACATTCTGCAATGATGGCTGAGATTGAAACGCTCGACAGACATCTTCTATGAAGCGTGTTAAAACCTGAAAAGCTGAACCGCTCCACGGGTCCGATCAGCGTACGAGACTCCTTCCAATCGTTCTTCTCTGGATCACATGGGTGTGCTGGACTATCATGGAACTCAAGTTCGTCATTACATAAGTCGTACTTGTGGATTGTGGCTCAGTACTCCTTGCCGACCATGACATGACTTGGGTTTCAAAAGTAAACTGATCACAAATTTTCGGTTTGATTTGGCAAGTTTCGAAGCTGACATATGCATTCGTGATGAGTAAGTACCTGAACCGCTAGCTTTGCCTGCACCTAATCTTGCGAGTTGGTCCTGGAGGATGACATGCCGCTTCGGGTTCGCCACTTACAAGACTCTAGCCGCAGCGAGTAGTTTCCACGCTTGTTCTCATCTTCGCTTATGGTGATTTTATTAGACTATGTACTAACCAGTGAACGTTTTTAAAGAATCGACTGAATCAGACTGACTTCTGGTTCGCCGAAAAACCTGGTGCTCATAAGCATTATAGCACTGGCGATATCGCATTTCAAGCTTTCGTCGCCCCCAAGAGAAGGATGCTCAGAACACTCGAACCGGCAGTCCACAGTCAGGAATCCAAGCACCTATATTCCGTTGTTTTCTCCTGCGTGGTTACTAGAAGACACCTCCGTATTCAGGGAGTGATCCTTATATGTATGAGGCTTTGTATGAGGCTTTATATGAGCATCGTTACTGAGAGGTTTGTCCAGGATAAGCCGGTCGTATTTCCAACCATCCAGCCTAAGTAGTCGAGGACTGCACACAGGAATTGTGCTCTGTGAGAGGACGTGACTATGGCACCTGAGTATGCAACTTGAGTTCGAATCCTGGCCTGTGATGGTACTGTCTTGGAGTAAAAGGTCCCTCGCCCATGAGAGTATCTGTGTGAGTAGCTGTGGGCCGAAGAGATTGGAGCACTGGGGAAGTTGGGCCACGACGCAAGTTGTTAGGCGTTGTCAGGCGTCGACGTGTTCGAGTCACGTGTCTGGTGAGATCAAATGGCCCATCCGCGCACGCAGGCTCGTGCTGTGCACAGTCACAAGAGACGAGAGTTAGACTCCGTGGCATGCAGTATATTCTCGTCTCGTTCTTCGAATCCTGATCTTCTACTTAGCAAGGATTAATGCACTGCTATTCATTCCGAAATTCCTAGCCAACTTCTCCGACCCCAGGCTATCGCCCTCCTCCACCAAATATCGCTCGCTCTCTCCGTGCCCTCTGCATCCCACCTCCTCGACCAGCACCCTATCCTGCGAAGCGCTCTCTGATTGCCACTTCCGCACACTAATCGATGCTCTAGTCTCAACACGATCGCTGTCCAGGTTGCTCGCACATTCACGACAACGCTTAGACTCTTGTGTATGGTTCCCAGCAATTTCAAAACTTCTGGCATCTGGTACCTGATACTACCGCCCATCTATGCGCACACTCTTGCCTTTCTACCCCTAAGCCTCTGTGTGACCCTTCCGTGAAAGAAATCCCTCTACGTCAGTCGACCTTCCTCACGACTCCCTCCGCAAGAGGTGCACAGGCTATCACCCAACAACCGACCCAGACGTACCCGATGAGCCGCCACCAAAAGCTCGGAGCCTCTATTCTGGAGACTGAGCCAAACGCGATATACTGAACCGCTTGCTCGGCTGTTATGGCCCATGCCTGGAGCATGAAAAGGACGATGAATTCACTGCTGGCTTGCCCGTGGGCCATGAATTCAAAGCCTACGTGAATCAGGCCTGACAGGAAGAAGACTATGTGAAGTGATAGGAATCGAAACATGTATGTAGGCTTCGAGGGGACCTTGAAGATGTCGTGAAGTATGAACTGCGCCAGGGTGACAAGGTGCTTTTTGTGAAAGATCAGAATCAACCAATATCCTACCGAAATGCAGAGTAGGGACTTACGACACGAACGCCTTGGTGCCAGACTAGTCTGGTGAATCGTATAGGTCAGCGATGAAGTTATCTGGTTCTAGAAAGATGACTCACCCCCAACAGTTTCCTACGGTATAAGCATCGGCAAATTTACCTATACCAGGAGGCCATGCAGCAGGCTTAGAGATTCCGAATCCAACAGCTGCAACGCTCGATATTGAATGGACGATCGTCCCAACGAGGGCTAACGAGACCAGGGGAAGAAGTCTGGAAAGGATCTCGATGTGTAGACGCCGACTTGAGTCCGATGTTGTGTTTGGATCGCCGAATACAAGCCTCAAGGCGACTATGACCAAACCCAATTCTCCTAGTGTCCAGAAACGTGAGATGACGAAGGCAGCTCTACTTTCATTGAGCGACTGCGGATTTCTTGGTAATCGGCGAGGTTCGTGGTTCCATCCGATTCCTCGCAGGTTCATGAAGAGGTCAAACCCCCACCGTACACGTTCGACGAAGGGTTCCGTAGTGATCTGTCCCGGAGTATCAACAACTCGGTACAGTGTTTTTTGTGCGTCGTACAGCACCATCCCGTTGAAACTCGAGATAGTCTGCACGAGGAGCCACGCTCCCGCTGCGAAGTCTACAGGGGGAACTGTAGTTATGGAACAGACCCTGGAGAGTGAGACCGTGTAGTAGGCTACAAAAGCGACAGGGAGGAAGAGCAGTGGACGGTAGGGAGATGGTCTCGATGCGAAGCCGAGGACAATGAGACTTCCATGTAGGAAGAAAAGCGGAAGAAACAAAGGTGATATCGGGCGAGGGTGAGGCATCGCCCAGATGTAGCTGGGATATCTGGAATGGGGCAGGGATCGATAGGTGAGCGGAAGAGTGACTTCAAAGAAAGTGTCAATGAGCGAAATTCTCCATTTCGTCCTCGATCTATCTCCACCAGAAGGCACACACGAGAACTATCGACGATTAAGGCCTCTGAAGCTCGCACAAAAGGTACTAGTTCCTCGAAGCATCAGATCATGTCTCTGCGCCACGAAACGTTGGGGCTCGTTAATGCAGCTTTGTAGCCATCAGCTGATTCCCGGGGACGCTTCCCCAAGCCCGTTCGATTCTTCTTGTGGCGAACGTCATGGTCAGAAAGCTACTAAAGTCCGACAGCGGTTGATTGTTCAATTTGAGCGCTCAGTGATCAAGCGCCCAATGTCACTGATTTTGATCGATTATCTCCCATTGGACTATCACAAGTTCAATGGAAGAAGAATCTCCGAGGGGTTGAATGCTTTTTAGGACTTAAAGCGGTCGATTTTGGGGGTTTTGTGGACCCCTCCTCATCCTGTGGCCATACTCAGACATAATAATAAAAATTCATATCGACCGAGATAGAGTTCGATTCCGACTTCACTGAGGAATAGGCTTTGAGGCGAGCCAGGCTTTTGACTTCCAATGAGAGCTGCGGATGAAATGTTAGTGAATGACTCAAGATATCAGTGTTCCTATTCAATCGCCGTTCTCAGCCAGGTCTATCTTCTTAGCATTTTTCCCCCTTCACATTAAGTTGTCACCGTCCCACCAGTGAAGATGTCTGGTATTCTAAAGTTTACACATACCATTAGGGGTCAAATAGTTAGACCTCAGCCCTCACTGCTCAGAGTCATCTCCCTTTTTACCGTTGCCATCGCCGATCGCAGCCCTTGAGAAATCTCCTTCCTTTGGAAGGACTTTTTTTGTGCCTCGTTGGCTTAATCTACCTTTGGCACACAGCCATCGAACCTTACTCTCTTCCGACATAAACATGTCAGGCAGCAACGTGTGTTTGCTGGACTTATGGCTCATTAGTTGAAACAGTTCGCATTTTTTGTGCTGAGATGCCGGAAAATGGCATTGGCTTGCTTATACCCGAGCCTAATATTTCGCAATTCGTATGTACCTGATCCGCCAGGTATTAGAATCTGTGTCTTCACTATGGTTTAATGCATCGTCGGTCACGAAAGGAGCACTCGGACGTCTCCGAGAAGGCTTCAATCAAGCTTTACTAGTACCAATAACGCCATCTATTTCTGTGTATACTACGACCTCTTTATGTCTGAGATCTTGCATGATTCTCCCGCCATATACACCCTTCTACTTCAGTCAGGCCTCCTTAAAATACCTTCCCCAAGATGTGCACAAGCTAACAGCCAACAACTGACCCAGACATATCCAATGAACCGCCACAAAAAGCTCGGAGGCTCTCTTTTAGTGACTGAGCCAGTCGCGATATACTGAATCAAGTCCTCAGCTGATATGGCCCATCCCTGGAGAACGAAGAAGAAGAGGAATGCACTACTGACTTGTCCGTGGGCGACGAATCCGAAGTTGCAGAAAACGACACATGTACGCGGGTTTCGATGGGATCTCCCAGAAATCGTGGAACTGTCCTAAGGAGATGAGGTGCTATTTGCAAAACGTTCAGGTCGATGACCACATTCGGATCCCGCCAAAACATATTCTAGAGACTTACGACACGAATACCCTGTTGCCACACCAGCCTGGTGGATAATATCTGTCAGCGATGAAGGTCCTTGTTCATCAACAAATCACTCACGGCCAAAGGTTCCTCACTGTATAAGCATCGGCAAGTTTACCTAGAACAGGAGGCCAGCCAGTAGGCTTCGAAATCCCAAGACCTACAGGTACAGTGCTCGCTACTGAATGGACGCTCATCAAATTTAGAGCCAACGAGACAAAGAGAAGAAGTCTAAACAGGACTTGAATGTGTAGGTGCCCACTTGCACCCAGACTTGTATTCGGATCGCCGAGTACAAGCCACAACCCGAGCGTCACAATGCCTAATTCTACCAACATCCAACAACGTGATACTAAGAAGGCAGCTCTGATTTCGTCTAGCGATGTTGGATTTCTCGGTAACCGGCGAGGTTCATGGTTCCATCCAATTCCTCGCAGGTTCAGGAAGAGGTCAAATTCCCAGGCCACCCGTTTAACGAAGGGAGCCGTAGTAATTTGTCCTGGAGTATCTCCGGCACGGTATAGTATCTTTTTTGCGTCATACAATACGGTTCCGTTGAACCTAGATAGTGTCTGCACGATGATCCATGCTCCTGCTGCAAAGTCTACAGGAGGAATTGCAGTGGTGGAGTAAAACCTGGAGAGCGAGACTATGTAGCACGCCGTGAAAGCAACAGGGAAGAAGAGAAGTGGCCGATAGCCTGAGGGCGGCTTGGAAGCGAAGCCAAGAACAACAAGACTTCCATGTATGAGGAAGAGTGGAAGATATAAAGGTGATATCGGACGAAGGTGCGGCATCGCTTTGACACAGTCTGGAAAAGGAATTAGCTGGATAGGCGAGGAGGATGATAGCTTTTAAAGAGAGAAATTTAGAGTATTGTTTCCAAACGTACTGTTCTCGATTTTGATTCACCGAAGCAGGTGCACGAGAGAGTCATCGACGATCTAGTCTCCTGTGGAACTCATAGAAACCGAGCTCGCTCCTCAGAGCATCAGGTCACTGGGAATTTGCGCCGCAGAATGTCGGGACTCTTAACGCAGCTTTTATAATCGTCAGCCAATTCCAGGGGATGATTACTCAAGCTTAAAGCCCAGTCGATCCATATTGTAATGAAGTGAAGGACCCAGCGAAGCGTGAGTCAGGGATGTCGCGTGACCAAGAGTCACTCATGCGTCACCAGGAGTGGTACTCGGGAGCTGTGTGCATTACCACTCAGCGCTAAGGAATATAGCGTTAACATCCACCCCATTCAATTCCTCTTCGCCTTTAATAACGCCTCGCTTACTCACCTTGTTCATGTTCTTAGATATTTTTCTGGCCCCTTTGCAGACTCGGTGTGGGCCATTGTGAACCTTGACCGGGAGGAAACCGCGACCGGACATCAGCGTGTCACATGCCTGGCCTTCTAAGGTTTCACCGCGGGGCCCGGCGTAGGAGCATCGGCTTGACCCTCCTTGCTCGCAGACGGACACCCCACTTACTGCCACCTGGCAAAGAGCTCGCTACATTCGACGTCCCTCCTCCTCTGGCGATCATACTAGTATTGGCCTCGTTAACTCTGACTTCTCTCCAGACTCCAATGGCATTTGCATGGTTTTACACCACAGACAAAAAGAGGCAATTTGGCAGACTGTACTCCTCGACTTGAGGAATAACACCCGTAGTCTAAGGACCCAGACGGCCATTTGGGATCCCTTCATGAGGAATTGTAACCTCTCACACTTCCTCCGTCTCGTATGGGCTTCTATCGCTGGCTTCGGAGCGGATCTACTGCGCAAAGCCGAGCCAGGCACTCTGAAGTTATGGCCTTCAGACACAATCAGCCCATAGGCTCATACTAAGCCCAATTGTCTATGACGCTTGGATAAGGCCATACCCCTGGGCCTTTTATTGCCTTGCTCGAATGTCTCCCTAACCGAATCGGGACCAGGTTAGCTTTACCGCCAGCCTCTCACTAATTCCCTCAGCCTCGCGCGTAATTGCCTAGCTACTTGAAAATAGTTGTCATGTATTCTAGCAAGAGAGCGGCAGACGTGCCGTAAATGATACTCTGACGATCCTCCTGCATCAATGTAGTTGATCTTTGAATGACTACCGATGTGGAATAAAACCATCAAGGCCGGGTGCATCGACAGTTGTGATACGAATAGAAGAGCTAACGAAGGGCAGTGAAATGAGAGAAGCTACGAAAACGTAGAGGGGTCGACTAAAGAGAACGAGCAACATAAGGCAGTCATCGGTGACGTCTAACCCATTCCATTTCACCGTTATACAATGATGACATTCTTAATCGTTCTGATTCATTGCGATATCATGATTGAGATACGAATATGTACGTAGAGTCCGCTTGGAGTTCGCGGTGATCTGACGTTATCCAGATCGCCTTATCGAAGCTACAAACGAGAGGTAGAGAAGATCGTACATACACAGCACTGGTTTTCGAAGGAGCAGGTCATTCGAACTGGACAATATACAGGTCGACAATAAGGATGGTTTGAGTTGCACTTTCAATCCATCCTGTTTCGAGCGTGTCTGTCCCACACTATCAGCGTATCGAACTTTAGATCCAATGATTGTCACATACCGAAGATGACGAACAGTTGTGGTATCTTTTCCATTACAACCCGCATCGAGTTTCTTCGAGGGAGGCTTCTTGTATGTTTGAATATAAAAATTGATGAAGAGGCCGAGATAGCTCGAGAAAACCACGAGAGCGAACAATTCAAACTGTTTCAAGCTACCAAGGGAGCAGTCCCCAGAGTGTGGGAGATGTTGGTAGTAGTTGTGTGCGTAATGTTCATATACTTTGAGAGAGATTAGCCATAAATTTGTTTCATGGTCAATTATTAGGGACGAGTTTTACTTACCAGCATAACCAACGAGGAGAAGGTCAAGGATGAACTGACCAATCTGCATCACCGTGAGGTATTCCTTCCACTGCGAGTTCCATCAGCTTGGGCTCAGACATAGATGCCAGAGATATCAGCCTACCCAGAGCCGTACGCCGCCTGCTGTTGCATAGTAGTAATAATCTGATTTGTTGTTATGTCAGCCAGAAATAGCTGCGTGTGTGTAGTAGCACTCACACATAAAGACATGCACGGTAAGGTTGAGAGTTATGGCCGTCCATGCCTGTAGTATTCATGAGAAAAGAACTTTCGACAAAGGGGAAGAAGCATTACCCCAGCAAGCTTTGCGTGAAGAACCAGATAACAAAACCATGCGGTAACAGCATGATGATAGACATGAAGAAAATCTACTCAGATAATGAGGAGACAAGAGGTTGCGGTTGCTCATATGAGCTTACTGAGTGGCTTCTTCTTGAGCGCCAGAAACACTGTGTCAAATAGCTCAATGAACTTGAAGTAATAATTCAAGATATAATAGAACTCCAGTTGCTACATGCAAAAAATCAATCGAGAGGAGTGCACCAGGTAGGATCCGGGAAGCTCACCGGAGTTAGGGTTTGTGGGGAGCACAGTGTGTGGCGAAACCCACGCTGCCAGACCTGCGGTGCAACCTCATACAGCATCAGAGCCAGCAGGAGCGCACTGGCAAAACTTAAAAACAGGTTGTGGACGCGAAACAGAGACGTCAATTGGTAAGGCTTCCGGTCCACCATGAAAGCTTTGGCGCTGAAAATGAATGCCAAATATCCAGCTAAGGTCGTCAGAACTTCAACAGCGGTAGACAGTGGAGTTATCCCAGGAGTGAACGATACTAGACAGTAAGGGAACTTCGTAGAAATGTGAGCGGAGATCAAGTGATTAAAGAGAGCCATGACTCCAATGGAATGAAAAGGTGAAGGGTGCAAATCGTCGGTTCTCACAACTAGATGGTCTTGCAGCTGACAGCTAATAAACAACCGAGGCCCAATGTAAAAGAGTGGATCGAGCGCTTTCGAGCACTAGTTGTATCCAGATCTGGAAGGCTTCCGATGGAAGAGCCGGAGTGAAAATGAGCACACTATCGGAGAATCAAACGTCCAGCCAAGGCGTTCGGTCAATTATTTTGATCTCATTCATCTTGGACCAGACAGTGACGGACAAGAGCGACCCCACTCTAACCGCTTTTCGCCTGAGGGTAGTCAAGCCTTTGTATTTCTATATGCAGCTAGGCATGTGGCACCTCGTAATCTCCCTCCCTCTAGAACTCGTTATTAGACCAGAAATCTTCTCTATGAAAAGCAATACAGTGATGTCTCGAGTATCCGAGTCCTATTTTGGAACTTCATCTCATCAGATTTTGGAAATCGCCAGCTGACATCGCCAATCATCAAATCCCGTGGACTGCTGGAGCGAGCTACGTTTGAAGAAGTCGATCGGACGAGAAAATCCTTTGCAATAAAGCATACAAGTCAATTGCTGAATCGGCAAAATTTGTATTGAACGATCTCTTTGAGAAAGCGCTTGCGCTAGCCCGCAAAGTACGGATTTACTCAAGCCCATATGTCGATTCAGGCATTGAAGGGATGAATTTACATCTGATTCGTCAGTTATGTGATAGTCTAATTCTGTCAAGCTGGTGAGTGCAGAAATATAGCCTTCAACCGACATACGGCCCTTGGTCATGATCGTCACTCTTCGGCACTTGTGGGCATCCGAGGATTTTCGAGTTGGCTCAGTTGAGTTATCGGGACTGTATCGTTCAGAGGGGCCGTCAACAGACTGACAGTTCTTTCCTGTTGGCAGTGGAAGTTGACGAAAATCGTGTCCGAAGTTCGGAACCGAGTAAGGCCCAGTGCTGTTAAACTGGCTCGTAATAGGAGCGGAAACGCTACACATATAGTTGGGGTAATTAAACACTGGCACATTTCATATACAGACTCCAATTGTTGTTGCAAGATTCAATACATCGAAGAGCAGACATGAGAAATGGGTTCAGCCAGCACACCCGTGGTTTGCATAAGTGACTGATTCATGAAGGCTCAAGGAGGCGGATGACGACACCGCTGTGGCGACGAGCTTATGCGAAGCTTGAAGACGTCCATCCAATACATAGATTCCGAAGAGTTGGTAGTGTAGTTTTCGCTCATAATCGTAAGGAGCTATGCAGCTTTTCAACGACATCGCAAAGAGAGAGGCGTTTGAGAACACTGAGGTAAACAGTGTCACCCGGCGAGCTCTAGTGGCGGCAGCCTAGCCGGCAGAGCGCAGAATTCGGCTAGCTTCTCTGAGGCTGTCTTGTATTAGCTTTTGCCTCATTCTATTATGGCGTTAGTTTACTATATCTAGAATGGACTCGCTTTGAATATGTATGATGATTGTTCATGTATCATATATCAGCAATTTGAACTATGCTTCGTACACTGTCATACTCTACAACGATTGTTGTCTCTAGATCCTACCCCATTTTCAATCTCACAGAATGAAGACATCCACAGTAGTTTCTATCATTCTACTATAATTCCTTCTCTACGATCTCCTCCCATTGCATAATTCGCAGTCGCTGACTAGGTGGGATTGCCTTATCCATTCCGAGCCCAGGTTGAAATCCACCTTGAAGTATGCCAACACGTTTCATAGCGAGAAGCTGTGCGCAATTCAGCATACAGGTGCATCGTCATAGCACTTGACACTCACATTGTGGGCAGCATTTGAGTGACTATAGATGCCTCCGAAGAAGGCTGCAGTTGCATCCTGACCAACATTCGAAATCAAAATTGCAGATCCACCGGGATGTTCGTTGATAAAGCTGGTGACATCGTGAATAAAACCAGCCACGATGATCAAGGCTTGTCTCTGGGATAGTGTCTGGACTGAAAATTGTTTAATATAGCTTAGATCATGACAAACTCAATTTGACCCACAGGCATCCCAGTCGAGAACGGGCAAATTACAAGTTCTCACCGGCCATATGATGCTACCTTGCTTTTCTCTAAGACTGTTGAGCTGCATCGTGTATTCAGACTTGCGAATTTCGTTGTCCGCGCATACCTGCAGAAGACGTTCGTCAGCCCGTGCTCCAAGCTTGGCATGGAGTTACCCGTACCTTCAGGTTGTCTGCAAACCCAAGCTTTTCGCAAACCCAGATGAACCATTTCGATGGATCATACTGATACCACTTGATCGCGTTGCGATAGTCCATTGGAAACTGGTGATGAAAGTTGTGGTATCCTTCGCCGAGGGTGACGAGGGCTGTAAGGAAATGGTCGCGAGGTGTATCTTTGTCGTCATATGTTGCCTCTCCAAGCCAGTGGGCAAGTGAGTTTACCGAGAACGTAACCTTGATAAAAATGTATGAAATGAGCACTGATGAATCATCCAATAATCGCCTAAAAAGAACGTACGTGATGCAGGTAGCATATACGAAATGCAATTGCGTAGACAATACATCCGCTTATGGTTTCATTCCAGAGCCAATATGGAATGGACCCAGGGATGACAAACGCAACAAAGAGTGCCAATAGCACGAAATTCCTGCGCTGCCATTGCACAACGGGATCGTTTCTCAGATCACTGATATCAGCAAATCCAATCTTTTGTCGATTGACGAATATCAACCATCCAATGTGCGAGTACCAAAAACCTCGGGGAGCACCGTATGGATCAAGCTCGGTGTCGGTGTAACGGTGGTGAGCGCGATGTTGACGACACCACCACTGGATGTCGTATTGCACCGCACCTGCACCTAGCACTGCGAGAAAATACTGGAGAGGCAAGGAAGCGTTGTAGGAGCGATGTGACCATAGGCGATGATACCCAGCAGTAATGCCAAACCCGAGTAGGTAAGCATATGATAAGGCGAACAGAAGTGTTTTCCATTGACACGTAATGAATATCGGGCCCAAGAGGCCCACTCCATGCGTGAGAATCAACACAGCACAGTTGGATTTATTTATATCGTTATACCAAGCACGCCATTTTGCGACAGGGCGCAGCATGGCCCACTGAGCATCCTGGGGAGGATAGTCGTCTTGCAACTGAGGTGTAGTGGAGTGATCACTGCTGCTTGAAATGTCGAGCCTTTGTTTTAGGCAACTCTCACCATCAGCAGCTGGAGCCATGGTTACTGGAGCTTTCAAATTGAAGTGGACGAGGGCACGGTCAAGACCGAGGCACGATGGAAGTCAGAAGTCAGACGTAAATGCCAGGTTATGTGACTATGCTTATATCTTGAGCTATAGCAGCTTATTAATAGATTAGTTTCAAGCCTCTGATTTGCCTAATTTCTGATTCGAGACAAGAATCGTGCAAGGATCGAGATGTAACTGGGTGAAGAGAGTGGGCAAAGTGGCGCCAGCTCTGGCTCGGTCCTCATGTCAGGATTGGGGGCATGCCTTGCATCAGAATCGGGTCAGAATGGTTAATTCTGACTCCCTCTCATGATATGGCTGAACAAGGTTGGAATCTAGCATTGAAATTAAGTACCATGAGGTTACAGAGGGAAAATATGAATTAGCAAGGTGGGCTCTAACTGACACCGAATGAAATTTGCACTCAAAGTGCTGCCGAAGAGTAGCTAGGAGTGGTGGGTACTTACTAGCTGTCTAGATCTACTAACCACAATGGGATTCAATAGTCCAGAATGTTGGGTCCCTACACATTAGGGCCAATCAAGTCTTTCAATCCTTCGAGTTTCTCTGATCCCAGTGCCGCGGACTCCACTCGTCCGGGAGAGTCCCAGCTATTGTACCAGAGCATTTATAAGGATGTGATCACAACTTATCATAGTAGATTAGCGATGGGCCTAGAATGTTTCGGAAATTCTCGAGAGCTGCTTACCATAAAACCTATTGGTATTTAGGTAAATGTTTGCCATAAGCAGCGGGAAATCACATAGCACGACTTGTGTTCTTCGATAATACAATGAGACTATCGGCTCGTCAGTTCAGACTCCATCCCTATAGTGCATTTCTGTTGTATCGGAAAACAGCGAGGACCCGGAAGATAAGGGCACGCTATCAGGGGTGTTCAAGTCCAAAACTATTGACAGAACTTCGAGTTGGGACACAGATGTAGTAATTGGCCAAGAAAGCTGCAAGGCTGATTAAAGCGAGAATGAAGGCATCCGAACATGAATATTGCCAAAGCTTCTGTGTTCTCTACTCGGAAGCGGTTTTCGCGCCGGCGGGCCCACGTTGTCGTTGCCCGTTTGGCTCACTGCGCATTTCCGGGCTTGAGTCTAGATCAGTTCATTTCACTACTTTTTTCAATATGGATTGGGCGGGTGGGAATAAAAAAGAAGCAGAAACGAAGAGAGTATGAATTTCGACAAAGGTGCGTAAGTGAGGGAAAGGGTATCGATGGGCGCCTAGATGCGGTGCTACAACGAAATTCTGTGACGGTCACGCCTGGACACGAGAAGTCGCATGTAGTGATCGCCCAGAACTCTCATTTACAGATACGCGTGCATCGGATATTGCAAAGGTTAATTTCTAAGGCCCAGTGATCACCCAGTCACTAAGCTTTAAATACTTCCTGGCTAACGGCTATTATTCAGTCGCCATAATTAGTGCTGCACTGCTTCCAGTGACATCAGAGACTAGTTAAACGGTTGATCGGCTTAATCGTCGGTGCAATCTGGCTTGCCGCTAGTTGGATAAGCATTCTAAGTGAAGACGCGGAATATGGCATTTTTGGGAATTTGTAAATGCACTCTAACGTACGTAACTCGAGTTTGAAGGTTTGAAATAGGGCGAAGACAGAGCTGACGTGGAGCTAGCAAGGATCAACAATGGTTAGCATTAACTCGGGATTTTCGTTGGTATGCGATTCGTTTCGTTTTCTCGTTTTCCCACCCACCGGTCAAAAAATGCTCAACGCACCAGTGCACCTTCCGAGCACGAGCAAGACTAACTAGTTTTAGGATTCAATAGAAGTGCGGCGCAACGGTAGTAGAAGCAATCACAATACCACCCTGTGAATGTTTGAATGCACAACCGTTTCGGATGAGGTTTGACTGACGCCGTGCTAGATAACATTAAATTCTCTGTGCTAGGACTTTTTTATTGTCGGAGATCTTGCTCATTGACTATATGCCGCTAGTCCCAGATCAAGCATTGCTGTCACATATCCCTGGGAAGTAGGGTTTCCGATGCCGAAAAGACGCGCATGGTCGGACAGCTCTCGAGCTCTGAGTCAAATGCCTCACGAGCATTCAAGGATGTTGATCATGCTCTTCCAAATGCCCCAAATGATTCTTTCACAGATCGCTGCTTCATGGGCCATCAACGTAGGTGGTGAGTACCATCCATTGAAGCCCTCCGGGGCAATATACCTGATGGTTCTTATGCCCTATTGATAGAAGCACATCTCAACTCACACTTCTTGTATGCCATCGTTGCACTTGGCGTGTATAGCATTGCATGCACAATGCTCAAAACTGTATTGGTCTTCTTGCAGACATTCCTACTCTCTGGCACGAATGTAGGTGTTTATTCTTTCCTTGATATAGATATGTATCTAATGGCATCGATAGCTTACTAAATTTGGGTGCAATGAGGGGGCATGGGCAGTTGTTACCGGTTGTACGGATGGGATTGGCAAAGAATTTGCTCGTCAGCTAGGCAAAGCCGGCTTTAACATGATTCTTGCTGCACGCGATGTTAGTCGCCTGAATGATATTTCGCGCGAGATCGGTGGGTGATTCTTGAAAAGGAAGTACAATCCATTCATGAAATTGCTACAGAGCTCATGTATGGCGTGAAGACAGCGATTCAAGTCGTTGACTTTGGGAAGGCGAGCGGTGCCAAATACGCCGAGATAACAGAGGAGTTAAAACAATACGAGATCGGTGTTCTAGGCAAGAGTATTGTCCACGAATCGTTAGACATCACTAAGTTGGGTCTCCTTCAGTGAATAATGTTGGCACGTCATGGCGATTTGCACCATTTTTTGAGACACCCTTGGATAAAATCAATGACATGATACATGTCAACGTTGGAGCTAGCGTACAGATTACTTATGCTATTTTACCAGGCATGATTGAGCGGTGAGTCACCTTCACAGAGGGCTTAGATCATAGGAATGACGAGTGTAACTACCTAACAGGAAGTGTGGGCTGATTCTCAACGTTGGGTCCTTCTCAGGTGCATTTCCAATTCCCATGCTAGCCCTTTACTCGAGCACGAAGGCATTTCTGGCTCATTTCTCGAGTGCACTGGCTGAGGAAGTGCGCCCGCATAACGTCACGGTTGAGTATCTCAATGCTTACTACATTGTGAGTTCGCGTTTGGTTCATTGAGGCAATCATAGAGGCTCATCACCCGTATTTGATGTAAGGTCTCCAAGCTCTCTAGATTTCGCCAGCCGTCCATCTTCATCCCTACGCCAGAAGCCTACGTTCAATCTGTTCTATCAAAAATCAGTTTGCCCTGTGGGTCTGCATTCAGTGGTCGGTTCAATTCATCATCCCCTTACTGGTCGCATGCATTGTTGGATTGGTTATTTGCCTCATTATTTGGGAATGTTCCGAGAATTGTGATGAAGTCTCTCCACTTCGTTCATGGGCAGGCAATGCGTCGGGCTATAATCAGGAAAGAAGCACGCCGTCACACAAATGGAGGGCCAGAGCATCGGTAAATACACAGATCTAGATGATTCCGGTGAATACACAAGCTCACGATCTCCGTTTAATTAATTTCACCACTTCGGCGGAGCTCAACTATTACCAGAATATTAAGCACGTGCTTCTACTATCTTGTGAGTCACCTCTTAGTCTAGCCCATTTTTACTACATACAAGGTGTCAGTCGTAGACGGTCCGTCTTTCGAGTAGTAATGAACTTTATTTCCTCTGTTCAGTTAGCCAACGCCAAGTCAGTCAGTTTGAAGGGGTGGCAGCCGAACAAGCACTCGGCTTTCTCTTCCAAGTCGGAAGATCTGAGAATAGACTGCGGCTAAGCTGATCTGTATTCATCAATCATCATAATAACTCACAGTTGAGGTTCGGATGCTCAAAGTTTCGCTTCTACTAGTAAACAAACATCAGCTAGCTCGCATTAGGGTGAGCCTTTAGTTCACAATGTAGGTGACTGACGTGGTTGAAAGCATTCCGTACACACAACGATAACGATATTCTTAGATCTGGTTCATCTTGACCCCGAGATAAAAACAATGAATTAATGATTAGAAAGGGAACTTCAATGCGATATAGACAATCGTTCAGCCCAGAGGCTTGCATTATATAACAAGATTTTGGTGACTCAATTGTGAGTCGGAGTGGCTAAGATATAAAGCTACGGTTGCATTGCAATATCTACCTATCAGCATACTCGAACACCCTCGTACGATTCTTCTACATCCATGGTCCTCAGCCAACCATTCATGGCTTGGGGCGGGTATTGGGCAATCCCAGCCGTGGTTCTACTTGCCTTCGTATGTCAGTATCCTTCCTTCACCCACACTAAATGGGCTCTTCAAACTGAACTATGATCGTAGCGCTATTTTTCTACCGTTGTGTCTTCTACCCAATGTACCTTTCCCCTCTGAGATACGCATCAAGAGCTCCGCTTTCTGCTTCATTTTCGCCTTTCTTGTCATTCCTGCTCGGCCCTTTCAGCGGTCAATTCTTGGCTGTGACAAAGGGCGAAGCCGGAATTATACAGGATGACTGGTTGGAGAGATACGCCAAAGACAAAGGTGTTGTTCGCGTCCTCGGACCAGCCTGGACTGAGAGGCTCGTTGTATTCAATCCAGATATCTGGCGTAAGATACTGGTCGAAGGGCACGACAATTACATAAAGGTATGTACTACCCGTCCGTCAGTGTATTGGTTCTTATGAGAGAGATCACAGCCGAGAACTTGGCGTAACCCTCTGAAGATATTTCTGGGAGAAGGCATCTTCACTGTTGGCTCTCCCGAGTGTCATACAGTCTTGAGAAAGATGATTAATCCCGCATTTTCTCTCATCAATCTCGCATCTCGTGAGTTTTTAGAAAGCGTGATTCCCCACCAGCATGCGCTAAAATCGAGACCTTAGAAACTGACAGGTTCTACGAGGTGGCCGAAGCGTGAGTTGCACATATACCAATGGGGAGAAATTTCTGATGTTTGTGGACTGAAGCCTTGTCGACGCTGTTGCCGAACAAATTGAGCCTGCTCAATCAAGCACGGGCTGCGTATTGTCAGTTTATCCATGGAGTACGTATCACGTTTAAACTTCATTGACTCGGAGACATACTTAGGCACAATGTCCAGTGTCGAGAGCGGCACTCGATATAATCTGCTCGTTCGCGTACTCTCACTATCCGAAAGCCCTGCGAGATCAACACAGCGAGTTAGCGATGGCACTAAGGACGTCGTTTAGCGCTCAAAATGGCTGGAAGCAGTTGATTCTGACGATCGTTATCTCCATCCCTGGACTTGGCAGCTTCCTGAAGTCTGAGCCAGGATGGCGGACAGTCGAATTTATCACAGCCCTTATCCCTCAGAGTCCCCGTGAGCTCCATTCTGGATTCCTCCATTAGCCATATTGATTTACTCCATGCAGTATCTGATCTCTTTGACCTCTTCGTATCTGTTATGAAGTCGGCTGCTATTACGCGGAGGATTGCCAAGGATATCATGGATCGGGAAAGGCCAGACAGTCTCGGATTGACCAGCAAATGGCAAACGGGTAGTGTCATAGCCGTGATGGAGAACGACCTAGAACGAGATAAAGCAGATAGCTACAGGTTCAAAATTAGCGAGGACCTGGTCATGGGACAGATAGTATGTTTCTCTCTGATCAACACAACATGCAGGTCTGAGTTCGTTTCTCTCACAGGTGTCCCTGATGGTGGCTGGTTACGGGCCTACTTCTTCTTCTATGTCTTGGGTAGGACAACACTTCTTGGCTTTAGTTTCTAATGATTAACCTACTGCCTAGACTCTATACTTCCTCGCTGCAAATAAAGACGCCCAAGAAAGGCTTCGACAGGAAGTCCGATCCGCTACAGCAAATAATTCGCGGCCAGAATACCAAACAATCAAAAGTTTGAAATGGCTTGACTGCGTTATGTGAGTGATGAATACAACAAGGTTAAAAAGCTGACTACTTTTATTGTAGAATGGAGAGCCTCCGTATTCTTCCGGGCATACCTGACGTTTACCTCGAAGCCAACACAACCGAGCACGTCGCTGGTATGTTGATTCCCAAGGGTACAGTGCTATACTTCCCTGTGCGCCCGGAGCGTTTGCTAGTATGTCAACAGTCTCGTGCTGACGATGCTGAACAAAGGTCCGCGCGGTCAATACCTCCAAGTCCGTATGGGGACCTGACGCCGAAGAATATCGCCCTGAACGATGGCTGAACCGCCCTGCGGGTCTCAACGTACGGGACTCGTTCCAATCGTTTTTCTCTGGATCACACGGGTGCGCTGGGAAGACACTAGCTATCATGGAACTCAAGATCGTTATTGCGTAAGCCATAGCTATTGGCTCGCGGCTCAGCGCTCATTTCTGATATGACTTGGCTTTCGACAGGAAACTGATCACCAATTTCGAATTTGATTTGGCATACGAAGGACAAGTTCCGAAGCTGACATATGCATTCGTGATGAGTGAGTGCTTGATTCGCCAGTCTTGCCCACACCTAATCTTGCGTGTTAGTCCCAAAGGATGACATGCCGCTCCGCGTTCGTCGCTTGCAAGACACTGGTTGCAGCGAGTAGTCCCCAAGCCGTTCTAGTCCTCGGTTATGGTCTGATTGTGTCAGAATATGTACTCCTTATCGAAGAATTGACTGAATAAATTGACTTCTGACTCGCATAAAAACCTAGTGCACATAGACATCTTGGCGTTATGATAATGTGCTTAAAACGTGCGTCTGCCCCGAAAGAAAAATGCTCAGAGCTCAAAGCAGCAGTTTCCACGAATCCGCTGTTCTGTGCGGAAACTGATTCAGTGGTTCTGAGCAATGTGAAGGAAAAACCGGGGTTCTGAGAGAGGAATGACCCGAGACTTCCTTTCGTGAACTGTATATCTATTTCATTTCTTGTAGAACTACTGAATGTCCAACGAGTAGATAACTGAGGCCATTAGGATGACAATCAAGTCCTGGACATTCTTGCCAGCTGTCACACTGGCACCAAGGGTAATGGGCTTGTTAGAGGTACTTGTGATATTTCTGGCATTACCGACTCTTTCGCCTATATAAATTTTCCAAAGCCATCGATGAGAAGGAGCTGCCAGGAACCATTAAGCGACCTCTCCCCGCGCTTCGACGGGACTACAAGATCATTGAAATATGCCAAGTTCTAACCACCGAGAATGAATATCTACCCCAAAAAAGCCAGCCACGCCCGAGGACTGACCTAGTTAGTCGCAAAGATTTCATGCTCCACAAAAAAGGGAAGGCTTAGGGTCGGGCAGGGCGACGAATCTCAACGAGGAACAAGTCACCATTGGCAACCACGAAAGTCTGGTAAGTGTTCTATCTGAGCTCCTCGTATTTCCAACCATTCAGAGTCAGTGGAACTGTGCCCAGGATTGTTTCGTGAGAACGGCTATGGAACCAGACTAGGTGACTTGAGTTCAAAATGTGGCCTGTCATGATGATGATTGGAAGGGAGGCTCCTCTATGAGAGTACCCATCTGAGTAGCTCCAGCGAGGAAGTTCAATGTCAACCCTTAGGCGCCTCTGGATCACCTTGCTTGGCAAGGTCATGTCTCCGTTCATAAAGGGTCGCGAACTCGTGAGACTTATCTCGTGATAGTAAACATGTGCAAATACAGACTCGAGTCCTACAACTCATAATTACCTCGTGATCTCGTATAGATTCGAGTCCTACAGTTCATAATTACCTCGTGATTTCATCGTTTCGTCCTAGGACTCCATATTTTGTCTCGTGACCATGTTTCCTCTAGAGTTGATGCCCCATGACCGTGCATCGTGATTATGCACAATCCCCCCGTGATCATGTCAGTTCCATCATGAATCCAGTCTCACTGGTGTCATAAATCGATTCACGTGTCGAGGAATAAATATACGATATTAGTCTATCATTATATGTGGGGCAAGCTGTTGTATCGTATTGCGTAGTATGTGTGTAGAATAGTAGGCTATGCATAATACAGAGTTGATGGACGAGGTATGTGGACTATATGATAATTTATAGGGTTATCGTTGTACTACTCGACGAGTTGTGTATTAGAAGGTAGATGTTGACAAGAGACGAAGAGTTGCACAGGCGGAGAATGGGGTGAATTATACGGGTTAGCGGCTGATAACTGGTAAATTGTTTGCAGTTGAGGGCACGGTGAAAAGGATGGGGGCATACCCTGAGAAGCAAGGGCTCATAATCTCTCATGTCGTTAGGGATGCCTGGCATCAAATGGTCTACGTAGATTGATATGTGAGGTTGTCCTCTACCCTGAAGTTCAGTTTGAGATCTCAGGGGGCCAGTCGTGTGGAGTGAAGTATAATGGTTGTCGGAGAGTATTGAGCGATCTGTCGGAATTTGAGCTTCTTCGACCAATGAGCTGACCATAATGTATGAAATTACAGTCGATTGCTGATGAGGGAGGCGTAATAGGAAGACGGTGCAAGGAATAGACGACATGATTTGCTGCGGAAGTGAAGTGAATGTTTTTTGTGCGTTCTTGAGTATAGGTGAGAGGCAGGTAGTCTTGCGAGCCAGCCGTATATGGTAATTGTCGCTTGATACGTTTCCCATTATTGATGGGGTATGTAGTCCTATTTTTGAGCCGATCGTGTCGCTGTTGGCCGAAACGGTTGACAGTCCTGACCCTTTTATGGGGTATATGTGAAGCACAAGAGCATATGACTGATTTGATCTGAAAAGGCAGTATAGGTGCACGAAGATGCATTTCAAGATTCAGTCATTAGAGTCAATGTGTTTGCCTGCGGTGCTCTTGAAGACTTTCAAAGGGCACAAGCCCGATTTGTATTTATATACGTAGGCATCCCCTTGAAGCCGGTATTGCATAAGGTGTCGCATGTGTTGCTAGACCGCAGCTGACCTACCTGCCTTGGAGGAGATGAGAATTGTTTTGCTGACTACCCTTCCCAGGACGTACGTTTTTAATCGATTTTGGAAGCTTTAGGTACTGTGTTGCCAAGTGGTGCTCCGTACATTGTTAATCGTCGAGAATGTTGGATTTCCTTTTTTGTGCTGTTACGAACATGTTCAATAGTGGTGACGGTACTGTCAGAGCCGCGTTCTTTGTACTCGATTTCGGATGTCGATGTTGGTTTCAAGGTAGATTAGAAGTCGTAAATACAATGATAATTTCTGTGATAGCCATGTACAGAGCTGTACCGGCTAGAATTTTGACACGGGTAGGGTGCGGGCAGGGCGACAAGTCATGGTACGTTCGTATGACAAGTAATCTGAACTATATAATTGGACATAACAAATCTAATGATATAATGCGGTCTAGCGATAGCTGTTGGTCGATTTCGCTACTGTTCTGAAAATCGGTCATAGATAATTGACACTTGATGAATGATCTAGAAGCGTAAAGGTGTTCAACGAACCTATTATTGATTCCGGCGGATGGCTGTATGGCTGTTAGAGCGAGCGTGAGGGAGAGAGGGAGAGAAAACGAGAATTGTTCTTTTCAAATATATCTACAGAGTTTTTCTTGCTTGGCGGCTACCCCGTTCTCCGCAATGCCCTAGATCACCCTCGCAAACGTTTGTGATGGACCCCTCACACTCATCACGCTAAGTCTCACTCAGCCTCGCAGTCACGCCTGGCATCACGTTAAATTCTACGTGCCCCTGCAATGGTCCTGTTCATGAGAGTCACAGTGATGTATGTATGAGAGGGAAGTCAATATTAGGAGCGCATGTATGGCTCCATATCCGAAGCCTTAGAGCGAAAATCTGTTACGATATCTCCGCAGAGCACACTATATTTCCAATACTAAGGCGAAAAGTGAAATAAATAAAATACATCGCATATATGAGGTAAAGGTTGATCGTTCGGAACCGAAAAACAAAAACTGATACCGTAGTGAGCTTCGACTTACATAATTAATCGGTTCTATAAGCAAGAAGGTCTTCTTTAGTCATGAAGCGAGCCATGCCCTCCCGAACATGATTAGCGATTCTTTCCTCATTTCTCGCTCGTATTTCATTATCGGTGTGTTTCGTATTCCATTCTTTGTCCGTCATGAAGCCATTGTCAACGTATCGGAAAAGCTCGGCGGGTGCATATTGAACAAGGGATACCCTTTCTTCTCCTTTTTGAATCGGAACATTGGAATGTGTCAGGAGAGCAGAAGGGAAAATGACTGCGGTGTTTGGAGGAAATTCGATGAAGATACCGAGAGACCAGAAAATAAGGTGGCCACCTTTCTTATAGTTGTAGTTCCCGAATGATTGGACCGAACAGACGGCGGTAGCGTAGTTTTGATCGTCACAGTGTTTGTCTGTGACGACTTGGGGGCCGAAGTTGACTGTACAAGCAGGAAAGGAGCTATTGTAAAAATTGGGCTCCAAAATGTCGTCGGAATTTTCGATAATAGAGCGGACGGTTTTGCGAAATAGGACGCCAAGTTCTGGCATCCAGAGGTCCAGGCCAGCTAAAAGACGCATATTGATATATATATCAGTATTTATGTCAACGGTTGAGTATACGACGCTTACCGCTTGGATGACCGGCGTGTTTCATGATCTCTGGACTCTCGAGTATAGCTTTCTCTAGTTTGAATAGATCGGATGTTCCGTGGGCGAGAAGGACAGGTTTTTTAGTTCCGCCCCCATGAAGAATGCCCATGTTGAGGCTAGGATAATCTCCTCGACGGTGGGGACCATCATAAGGCGCTCGAAGAGCTAGTTCTCTAATTTGCTGAAAGCATTTCTCAGCATTGTTGAGGTATTTTTCGCTGTCAGGAGCGTGAATAAGAACAATAAATATCCTTCCATCCTCCATCGCTATAGGTTTGTCGGTTCTGGTGATCCATCAGCCGAGTTTTCGGTTCTATGGGCATTGGCATGCTCACTTTCCGTCCCACTCGATTGGTTCAAATCCCATATTGATGAGATCCTCTGGCGTGAACTTCGATCGAGTATCTTTGGGCGTATTGTTTTCAGGCTTGATGGTATACCCAGCCGGACTGATTTTATCTTTTGCCTCTAGGAAAGTGTAGTTGGTTTTGAACGGCTGGCTAGGAAGTATGTGCTGAGTGACTTTGCTAGCGGGTCGACGATGTCCTTGTAGGCAAACTGTTCGGCGTCTCTTTATGATACGAGAGCGATGGGATCGAGAATTTGGGGAGGTTTCGGGCTCAGTGCGTTCGAGTTGGCGTTTTAGCCGATCTTTACGTTCTTGTTTGAGTTTAGAGACGTTCGTAGTAGAGCGCGCCTTTCTTCTGTTTGAGACGGATGGTAATCGGTCGATTCCCGACGTTGATTGTCGAGCCACGACAATTTTACCGGAACGCTATATAGATATCAGCTAGCTGGTTAATTGACGATAGAAACGGCGTACTAGCTGCATGAGTGTGCGTCTCTGCGTGAAGCACTGAAGATGAATGATAGTGGGAAGCGTCGAGTTCAATAGAGAGTTTGATGTTGGGTTCGCGTTAACTCTCAGGTGATATCCTCGGAGCAAGAACTATGCAGCGATTCAAGTTCGACTGGAGCCCAGTCTTGGGCTGCTCAGTTACTAGAATTTGCAATTGAGAAGAACGAGCCCGGTCTCGGGCTGCAGACTTCAAAAGGTCCTGTAATGGGGTATTCAATGGGCTGCTGAAAACGACCACACACTCGAATGGAAGAGGTGAGTAGCAGGGGAGGGTGCGCAGGAGATGACAGTGTTTATATTGAAGAGCCCGTGAAAACTTCAAGAGGCGGATAGCGCGAAGAACGATAGCTAGACTGACGATCAATTATAGGTATAGAAATTCGAGCTTCTAGTACTGAGTAACAAGGTGTAATGTTATTGACGGGGATTAAATTGGAGAAGCAAAGTGAATGACATTTAATACATATGCAGACTTACCTGCTACAGACGGCAAACAGTTCAAATTATGTGAAAGCATTGCGCATAGTCGTAGAGATATGTTGAAGTGAGAGACTAATCTAGAACAGAATTCTGATAATTATATTCTTCTCAAATTTACGATACAATCTCAAATGGACAAGGGTGAGTGTGTTACTGAAAGCGACCGATCTCGAGTGTAATAGTATAAGGAATGGGCATGACGGTGATTGATGAATTTGTGGGCGAAACGCCCGTCAATTCAGTAGTCGACGTGGTCAGTATGATCGTATACTTCGTCGATTAAATGGGCGCTCCGTACAGAAGCAGTTTGAAGTGAAAGTGGTTGTTTCTGATGTTGAAATAGCGCGGTGATTTACAAGAGAGTTAGAGGGGCGGTTTTGATGATAGCAGTTAGTGCTAGAACTTAGTATATCGTTTCAGATGCAGCGTCCTACTGGCAGGCTGGACCACTGGTAACTCAATTGATGATAGTTGGTGGCGAATTAATAACTTCACGTGGGAAGGGCCCCCGAGGATGGAGGGAGGGCCGTGCAAAATATTCTACAGTCGCTAAGGTAATAGCCTTCGCGACGTGTCAATGGGTTCCTTTAATTTCAAAGAATTTCAGTTCGGTAACAGCGTTAATTTCAGTCATCAAGCATTAACTGTCAAGTAATCGCATTGTGTACTAAGTCGCTCTATTTAACATACTGGGATGACATATTAGTGGACAATAGTGATGTATACCATCGTAGAATTGACTTAGACAGTAAGCGTACTAGAGCTGGCAGTTTAGACATACTTGATAGGAGGTTCGATTTTTATATTTCGGTCTGATCATTATATTGAAGTACAGAGAACCAAGGAGCATTTTTCCCTTCATATCACCCGTGGGAGGAACTAGTCAGAGTTGTACGTGATCCAGAGAGGTGAGGGAGAGGGGCTTCGGTAGCAGACAAATACAGGTATGAGCAGACTGACTGAACTAGATCTCGATTAAAGAGCCAGCAAAGGGCATATTGGACCTGAGCGTACCCGATCGCTATTCGTGCCTTTCGGGTGAAGAGTCAGACAGTAACACGGCCCAAAGGTCTAAAGGATATGTATACTATCTTTAGGGAGAATGTATGCAAGGTCAGAAGCTGTAACCGTCAGGGTACAACTTAGTCGTGCCTTTAGGACAAGTAGGACAAGGAGTCAGACAGCAATGCGGCTCATACTACTAAAGGAACTAAAAAATGTAAGTAAGGTCAGAAGCTGTACCCTGACTAGACTGCACGCATCAAACCACCGCTTCACCAATACTTTGGAAGGAGAAGTCTTGGTGAACCGGTGAATCGAGATGTACGTTCTTGACAGAATACAGTTGCGAACCGATGGTTCGATGCGTGCAGTCTCAGAGTCAGGGTACAGTTTCTGACCTTACATACATTTTTTACTTCCTTTAGTAGTCTGAGCCGCGTTGCTGTCTGACTCCTTGTCCTACTTGTCCTAAAGGCACGACTAAGTTGTACCCTGACTAGATCAAGCATCTCGATCCACTAGCTTACCAGATTTTCTCCTTCCGAATTGACGGTGAATCCTTGGTTGGGTACTTGCTGTCTGGTCAGGGTGCAGCTTCTGACCTCATACATTTTTCCCAAAGACAGTAGACATTTCCTTTAGTCCTTTGAGCCGCGTCACTGCCTGACCCCTTGTCTGAAACGCACGAATAAGTTGTACCTTGACTATACTACGCATCACAATCTATTGGCTCACCAAATCTTCTCCTTCCGGTTTATTGGTGAACCCGTGATTCGAGACGTACTGTCTAGTTAGGTTACAGCTTCTGACCTTGCATACATTCTCCCTAAAGATAGTATACATATCCTTTAGACCTTTGGGCCGTGTTACTGTCTGACTCCCCACCCGAAAGGCACGAATAGCGATTGGGTACGCTCAGGTCCAATATGCACTTTGCCGGCTCTTTAATGGAGAACTAGTTCAGTCAGTCTACTCATACCTGCATTTGTCTGCTACCGATAATTCTCTCCATCGTCTCCTTGTATCACGTACAAGTCTAGCCAGTACTTTCCGCACCAGGAATCCGCAGATGATATGAAAGGTACGATTGCGGTTGGTCGGTAACAAATCAGAGTTTATTGGTTGCTGCTGGTTTGATACCTAGCATTACGAGGGCGTTTATTACGGTTAGGTTAAATTCAGGTGAAGTCCTGTCTCAATGTTTTCGTGTATGTATATGTGTATAACTGCTACCAGTATATTCTACGGTACCAAGTGTTCGGTAACTCTGCCGGTAGTCTGTTCGAAACAGTTACATTTTTGACAGGCATATTAGCTGCGTTAGCTATACATGCTGAGGCCTGAGGCTCAGTCATCCACAGGTGCGTAAGATCAGCAGGATGTACCGCCGACTAGAGTAAGTACATCATGGCGTCCGCCATTCAATTGCTAACCAGTCTTGTGTTTGTATTTACAGACGTTCCTTTGTCTAGGTGAGTATGAAGCAACTGCACTTTCATTTCCGTTCCTCGCTCTATTCATGTCCTATATGGAACTATTGATTGAAATGGTATCGCGTAGGTCCAGTATGATCAAATGGGTCATGACTCTTCTTGGATGTCTTCGGACCGATTCTCTTGATTATAGACGGTGCCTTAAATCATGAAATCTTACTGCTTCGGTCCAGTACGTGATCTCACACGCCTATTACAGTGTAGTATCCTTCTCATTGGCCACGTTCCTTTCTCGATGTGCAACTCATTTTTATCAGGTGAAGAGTAGATTTTCATTGCTTTTACGTAATTCTAGCACTATTCTCTCCGTGAGAAGCTCTTGGATCCAGAAGGAGGGACTTCAAAAATATTGTTCATAATATAAAATGCCTTATGAATAGGGAGCTTGGTTAACCGACGTTGTTTACTGAGATGTATTTCTTGTAATATTGACGGATGAATCAATGGCTTCTTCTCGATTTGGTACCGTTATCTTTGGTGACTTGGCTTATATATCGCTACAAGCCTAAGAGCTTTAAGGCATCGTGCGAACTGTTTCTTCCCAATACCCGTCCGCCTTACCATTGCACTGTGAGTTCTTTTTCCATAATGTGAAATCGCAATACCTACGTCCGCGACCAGTAATAGGTTTGCCTCATGTTTCCTTGGAACATTCCAGTCGATGTGCTCATTGCCATCCTTGGCAATTTGAGTTTTCGGGACCTCATGTCGTTGCGTCTTATGAACAGAGAACTCGACGGTTTGGTTGGCTTTGAAGTAAAGGGGCGGGTGCATTCAATTATCAGGAGGTTTTCCACCGATCCGTCTGTTTTCTTGCAACACATGGAAGAGACAAAAGCTGTCATCAGTGGATCGTGTACGGCTATCCT
Source organism: Leucocoprinus birnbaumii (assembly GCA_027627405.1). Classification (NCBI taxonomy): domain Eukaryota; kingdom Fungi; phylum Basidiomycota; class Agaricomycetes; order Agaricales; family Agaricaceae; genus Leucocoprinus; species Leucocoprinus birnbaumii. Next base: position 35,612 of record JANIEX010000069.1, read on the forward strand.
CGTTGCATCTGCCAACTTCGAACCCGGTGACCTCGATGTCTATGTCCCCTATGATCAGGGTAGCAAACTACTCGGGTATTTGAAAGACGACGGTTATCATATCACATATACACGCCAGATTCGCTTGGGCCTGTATAGGCAAGAAGCACTTTTAGCGACCTATCGGCTAACGCGTTATGCCGATGGAACTGGCCCTGTGTATAACGTTCTGGTTACTCGCACTTCTTCGGCCCTTCACCCTATACTTCGATTCGATTTCAGTTTCGTGATGAATGCCATAACTTCTCGTGGAGTTATTTCATTATATCCCGTCCTCACTATGAGGATGGAAGGTATATTGAACGATAAGTGTGCGTGCTCTCTATTGTTTCTCTCTCTATATATAGTATGGTTATTGACAGGGCTGCGTACTACAGCATATCCCGACTCCAAGCGCTTAGCAAAGTATGCTAAACGTGGGTTCAGTGTTGTTAGTCCAGGCTCCAACGGCGGTTTACCTATTGGTTCAGGTATGCGCCACATCAAGGATCGGTATTCTCTTTTTACGCCATTTGGAAGTCAACGTGGCATTTGGTATGCGGAAGGAAAAGAAGATCTAACATGGTGTAGTGAAAGGGATGACCCGAATTGGGTGTACATGTTACCGTCGTGATTAATTATACTGAAATGTTTGATCCGTTGTGTTGCTGCTGTGTTGATAGGCGGCGATGATTTGTTTGGTTTGATGAGTATCATATACTTGTTATTAGTAGTCTTACGCACAACTTCATTTCAAAAAACCTGGTTAGTCCTAGTATATGGCTATCGAGTCTAAGTGCTTAGAGAACGAATGATGTCGGTCCAAGATAGCTAAGCGAAGTTCGCTCTTCATCAGTGAATATTTCATCCAATTGCTTCTGAGTTGAGTTTCATTAAAACAAATTCAAGGCTACTGAAGGCTGAGAGGGCTGGCGCACAATTGGTGTAGAAGGCTGTGAACTTATTGAGTGCATTACTAGTAGGTCCTTGGTACAGTAAATGATTTATTCTCAAACTCCTACGCTAATGTACCAGCTATGTATCAGCTATGAATCCGCCTCCAGAGGAACGACTATGGAGTAAAAATGAGAGGAGTCTGTGTAACGGAACGTTTTCGCTTACAATATATAGGGTAAAATACTGTACCATTTACGGAATAAGTTAATTCCTGGTACTACACGATCTACTGGCGGTTCTGATCATACGATGCTCGGAGGAAGGTGTGGAGGCTGTGAAAGGAATATGATGATTTCGTTCAGTATAATTGCATCGGAGGTGATGAGTTTGCAGTGTATGTTAGAGTGGCCATCCGTCGTTCCACCTGCGAGGCTCGTGGTTAATATCACACCGGAAATGTGAGTCATGCGGCTCTGTTTCCGGGTGATATACTAGGCTATGTAGAAGGAGGTTGTGCGTAGATTTCTGATGAGTTTAGACGTCATACTATCTCTTATGATGGCTGGATAAAAGTGTGCTTCATAAGATATCAAATTAATAGAGCAGAACGTACAGTGGCAATCGCGTTCGTCGGTACCATATACGATACAACGCAAATTGCACTGATGATGAACGCCGTCAGACCTGCAGATGATAGAACGAAACAGAACTAGGAATGTATCAATTGGTGTTCAACATCCGAGTTCTCTGTGCGTAGAGTTACTCACGAGATATCCGAACTAAGTTGGTTAATGAGGGGAGCGAGATTACGAGTACCGCGATTGTATGAGTATGACGAGATTCGTGTAGTTATCAAGGGGTTCGGTTGTGTGTATCTTGACTGAAACTAACTGGGCGATCGATATTTAGCATGCATTGGTTCCAGGGTTTGTTCAGGCTGAATGGTCGCAGGAGCTAGGTAATCGAGGTGATTCCTCTTTTATTTATTCCTTATCCCTGATGTTGCGTACTCTGCCACCAGTCCGGTCTTCTTGACGGAACCAGCAGTGTTGTCTGTGTCCGACTGGCTTGGGCAAAGGCCATGACAAGGCTATACCTTTACTGATATGTATGTCAATTGAGTTCAGACACCCTGCACTAGCAACGTACAAAAAAGTGATGTTCGACCCTGTTGTGCGATAGTATAGATGTTGTTTTCTCTTGGTTATCCAGTCTTACCATTCTCAACAAGTAGTACGTTCGTTCTTACTGTAATACTCTTGACTTGTATGGTTTGTTGNGTAGTTCTCCGATCTNTTGTCTATTTCCCTTGGAGGCCAAAGCAGTGGAAATNTATCTCCTTGTGTTTTTACTTCATTATCAAGAATACAACGCCACATNGAGGTGCTAGAGTGCCTATAGAACATCTTTTTCAGTGTCCTAGCCCAAATGTAGTCTTGCATTCACTTGTCNTAACCTGTCAAAGAGGGTGCAAGTCGTATGGTTAATGACTAAGTCGCGGACTCGGATGGTACGTTACCGGTGCTTACTACTGGAGTTATGTCCATTGAATTGAACACTTTTTCAGTCCGCCCACCACTAGTGATGCTTACCATTCCATTATTGTTTATGATGCAATAACAAGCAATTGATTTGTCTTTGTGTTCCATCTTAGGTACAATCAATAGATGTCATTGGTGGGTTTGTGGCTGTCTTCTGGTAGCAAGCTTACCAATGTCCTCAACTATCATGTGTTTACTTAGGTGCGCTGAATTTGACGCAGACAACTCATATAGTCTTTTACAATAATGATTCTATAATGATAGTGCTCCGTCGGGCCTTGGCACATTAGTGGTTAGAAAAAAGGGGGCCATATTTGATCAGACTGTAGTGCNTTGAAATTGGAGGACTTACCAAGTGACCGAACTTGTTTGATTGTTGAAGCTAATACACTATTGTGTTACAACTTATTTACATATTTGTACTATAGTACATGTCACTACACTACAACCAGCGTATGATACATAATGATCAATGAAATGATCTATCAAAACAGGTCATGGAGAGGCAGTAAGGCTTTAGTTTCCATTTGTAGTGAGTAGCTAGAAATGCTTCTCTGTTCTCTTCGAGGNGAGTTTGCCAATTGGGACTCACTGTTCCATCAGATGCAAACCCACCCCATTCAATTTTTCCTGCCCCTCTCAGCCCATATGATTTCCTCCAGAAACACAGACAGCCTTCCGGTGGGCAGTGTTCTCCCAACCNGTAGATTGATCTGTCNTAATATAATATGCCCCTTCCTATCATCTTGGTCACCACATCTGGGTGAGGCATGTGCAACCCATGAGTGCATTGTTTATTGTATGTCATGTGGGGGTAGATTGATAAGAGATGAGTCGAGCTTATTGCGTTCATCTCAATTGTTGTGGATGATTCAATAAGCGGGAAAATAGCATNGTCAGTCGTACTGACGGTAAGTGTGAATCTGTAACCCTGTGTGTATTCTGTTCAGCTGTCCAACAACACAATCTGCCGTTCTGACAATGATATTTGGTACTTACTTCTCGAGAGATCGTCTTGAACTCTAATACGGATGCAAAATAACTAGGACNACACTTCTCTCCTTNGATAATCTCATAACCCAGTTCCTCGGTCATAAATGATAACCATCTATGATGTGCTGAGATNGGTAGGAGTAAGTTGATGTTGTTTGGCTCCCAGTCTTCAGCAAAGAGGCTGGGAACTATCATCAACAGAGCCAAAGAACCGCATATAAGTGATCGGGTGTCATGTAGTAGGGTCCAGAAGAGATCGTATTTCTGAGAANTTGGAAAGAATTTGTGAATTGTGACCCGTAATTTGTTACATATAAGTCCGTGGACNGCAGCTCGACAGGTCCTATTGATCTTGTTGAGGACGGAGATGGTGGCAGGACTACAATGAGATAGAATATGAACCGCTATTTCGTCAATAGCGAAAACAGTACTGAAAGTTGCAAGTGCGCCTGTGAGCTCGGTTGCAGATGGAACGATGGAAGTCGACATCTCGTATGGAGTGAGTTTGAGCTCAGGATTTCTCTCTCGTACCTTCATATATCTATGTTGTATGNGTCGCATGATCAATTCATTTCATTTATGGTGTTCTCTGTTCGGCGAGTCTCTACTATATGTGCCTCTCTNGTAAGTGTATTCAAGCATACACACATATATACACCCCTCTACGCATGATCCGCTTCCCCATATCATGTATGACCACGACGATCTCTCCGCTGCTGTCCATTCCGCCTTGGTTNGCAAGTATGCTCTAGTCAGTGATTACTCTATTGGTTGTTCAATTTCGATAGCTGAACTTATAGCAGAGCCGACCTTTCAAATACGCATTCTATATTGGTGCCAGTTGTAAGGATGTACACAGGATCGCCGTTTCGGTCGATGACAGCTGGAACGCTCCTGTTACTTGGCGGGCCGACGATGATACTGAGTTTATTACTGCTGATGATCTTCAGCTGGATAGCTGGTTGTCATCGAGGCACATACATCCAAAGGGACAGGTCGTTTACTTGCCTGCACAATGGATTCAGCTAANGGACCAACTATTACTGATCAAATCTTACACCTGGGTGAGTTGGCGAACAGAGTTATCTTACGTTGTCTAAGTAATTTGACTGCTGTAGATGAAGGATCCTGAGGCTCATTCTTCTCTTTACCCCAACNGGCTCCTTGCCTCTCTGACAAACGGCAAGCTCCGGTTCAGAGGAAACNCGGTGATTGTCAGGATTTTGGATTGCGGGGAAATCGTTGATATCAATAACGAGGATTTTCCTGGTATATTTGACGCTCTTTCCAATATTGAGAGTACGAAGTTAGTCTATCGTTATTAAATTAAGTGTGTATATATATCTCTTACCAGTGGGGATCGAAACTTGGATCGAGTTAGATACCTATTCTCCTCATGACAACATTTGAACTGGGAGACCTTGGGAAGGGAAGCATGATATGATTCGTTGNGATGTGTGACATGGATCTATAAGTAAAACGCGGATCAAGTAACGAGATGCCGCGATATGTATATGTATATATGATACAGCGTCTCTTCTTTCCNGTATAACAGNGCTCGGATAGTATTGTTCTAATACAACNGCCGAATATGGATGATGGCTTTGACGCAAGTTNGCGAGCAGTCGAAAGCCCATCTCCACACNATACTTGTATCAGTCTACTCCCCGTATCACATTTGCAATGTGCCATATTTCTTTTACATTCACCACNTCAAATCTTCTTCCCTCCGATTCATGTTCGTTCAGTCGCATTCGGCTTGAGGCCTAAATCAACATATATAAGGTCCTTTGCNGCTTACATGAAATGTCGTTCCTTGAGGCGTCTCATCTGTAAATTTGTTTAGTTTTGTTTGCGCTAGCCATATCCCGCATTGCGTACTAGGGAGCTTGTGAAGCTATGGGGTCACATAATAAATTATTGAATCATTATAGCGGGGTAGAAGGTCAGACAACTAGGATTTGTGACAGCCAGAGAATCCTATAAAGTTCGCAGTTACAATTTTTTCAATATATACAAATGAAATATATATTTTTTCAAACACAATTAAAATGTATACTATAAAGGAGAGTAAGGAGGCAGCATAACGAGATATTTATGGCACAGTAGCGAGAACGATATCGGAAATAAATAAGCGAATAAGGCGAGGCATAGGAGATTCAACCGAACTACAAACGAGCAGTCATGGGGAAGGGAGGGCATAGGGGGATACAAGTCCATATAAAACTCAACNGGCAGGAAAATACGAACCAAAAAAAACAAAAAAAAGAAGTACAAACAAGGCGGCATGTCCTTTACTAAGCCCTGCGTTTACCTTTACCTGTACGTGCTCGTTTCTTGGGAGGTTCTTCAACAACGATAGGATCTTCAGCAGGAGGAGAAGATTNNGCAATGGCTTCACAGTCAAGGGTCTCTGTCTCCGATAAGTCACCGTCAAATTCTTCGTCATCTTCNGCGGCTTCTTGAGNGGCTTTAGACNGCCCATTGTGTCNGCGTTTCTTCGGGTTTGCNGTACCTTTGGATTTGGACCTAGTCGTATCAACAGGCATTTCGGGCTCNGCACTGCTTTGAGACCCGTCGGACGCTGAATCGCTGACGAATATGGGGCTTTCAGGGCTGTCATGCTGAGTGTCGGTATTTGCGTCNACTATCATGACAGAGGTTTGGGTTGATGCCTTAGAGGCCCCAGATCGAGTAGTTCGCTTTGCCGCTATTTGAGCTGGAGTACGAGAAGCACCCNCAATCGCAGCGCTAGCTGATGCGGACGTAAGAGGGGATGTAGTAACCGTCGATATGGGTCGTCGCTTTGTATAAGAATGTGGAGTTTTGGGCGGAGTAGAAGTGGGTGCAGAGGCATGGTCTGAACGTTTGGGTGGTTTCTGAGCTGTATTGATCAAGGATATTAATATANGTAGGTATATCAAATCATTGAGACTCACTTTTAGTTTTCTGGTTGACATTGGCCTTAACCTTTCCGTCGCAGGGAGTTATCATTGCCAANGCTGAAGGAGAAACCTCTGGCCCTGAAAATGCAGCAAACGGTGGTTCCTCCTTCGGTCTCCACGGCCCTNGANGGTTGTAATTATTGAATGGACTCGCAAGAGGTGGACCGGGAGGACGGATGACGACNATTTGTTCGATCTTTCCCNTAAAGGAATCGTGAGCNGCAGGGCTATTCTTTGACATCGCGTAGTGCTGGAGAGTGAAGGTGACCTCCACGAGAGTATCCGTCAGACGAGTTTCNGCATCTTCGATACTTATGCACTCGTTTTTCTCGTCATAAATCGCGAGAGGCAGCACTCGATGAGTATTCGAAATAGCATCCAATGCTTCCTGATACTCGGATGATACAGGCCACAAACTTGTGTCGTAATCATTATCNTTGATATCTGGGGAAATAGAAATGAATATGCATTCAATTCGACTGAAGCGTACAAATACATGCCTTCNGTGTCCGAATTCTAAAATCAAAATAATCATATATGACATGCGATGAGAGGGGTTCTATGCAGTACTATATATGCAGTACTCACCGGCCCTTTTTTCCCAAAAATTTGAGCTGAGAATCGAAGAGCTGCTGGAACCATGTCTTCCAGAATGAAGTTGCGGTGCTTGGATGTAGCAGCAATGGAGCTCTGCATCTTCCTAAGAGTGTCTAGTCCGGTCATCCATTCCTCTCTCAATACCTTATCACCCCGAGGGCAAGTGAGGGTGAACTGGAATTTAGCCGCATCTAGCGTGCCATATTTCTCGTTGTAGTTCCCTGAAGCCAATATTAATCCAGTGTGTCCGACAAATGTAGGTTATACNTACNGATNGGTGACAGATAGAGCCTATCNGTGGACACAACTCCTACTAGAGAGCAGGTAGTTGGAAGAAAAGCGGCGCCTTCGTTTTCGTCGAAAGCACGGACGTCTACGAGGGCGTGACCACTGTTATGGCTAGTCCAGCCAACGTTGGAAATGAAATTAGGGCGAGCAACATAATTGGTTTGTCGCAGCAAGCGTTCTCGAATAGTAGTTGAANCGTAAANCATTGTGCTGCGAAGAGGGAAATGTGGGGATGAGCTTTGCTTATATATCTCTACTGGGATGATATCGATACATATCATGTGNTATGAAGTATGTTGCATAATTTCTAANGCAAGAAAATGCGGAAACGAGAATGTGAATTGAATAACCTGACCATTGAAGCACTTNGACGACAGGAACTAAATGGAACTTCATATCGAGGGCCTACCTGGAATTTGAAAGGAACGCTAGAACCGAAGGACTCGGAATCCTGAAAGAATCTATAGGACTTATCAAAGATAAACCAAGCAGCTTATAGTGAGTTTAATTGGTTCGGACTGGTTCATTTGTTATATAACAATCTGTTTGATCCGCGNGGATCTATGAACAAATGGCAGAGTGCCTTGAATTACTTTTAAAGGTTAGTCATTAACATAATGCACCTAACACATATCATCTCTATGCAGATCCGATATACGGTAGTCGCTTCATCAATCGAATTCGAATATGTGGCCCTCGATTTATTCCATTGACACTCACTGCCATTACATGCGCAGAAATCGGAGCCTGACAGTGGAGTTTCTCTACACGTATATGTCCATTAAGATTAATACACTAAGCTGTATGTATTTGGCGTCTGTTGATCGTGTCGTATCAATTTATAGTTACTTCTAGCCTTGTATATTTATCGGGCGGCTAATTCAAACCGCTTCGGAGCAGTTTGGTTATACTTCTTGCATTGTTAACTGTAATGTTGTGATATTATGCTCTGGAGACTTAGACAGTATTGTTTGGAACCTTCTCACTCCTTGCTCAAGAACTATGGAACATTCGCATGTTCCTGTAAAAAGATTGGCAGAAGAATTCGATTATACGGAAGTCCTAGACTTGCTTATTCAATTATCTCGCTCGCCTAATTCGGCGAATGTTACCTTGAACGAGCTCATTGACTTGATCGCCAATACCAGCGTTGACCCGCATCGTGCTCGAGACATGCTAATTCACCTGATGAAGCTTGATGGTGACGATGTGCGACCAATGAAGAGGAGAAGGTTACTCGAGGCAATGGAGTATGACATTACTCGCTGTTCAGAACCATCACTAACGTATGGCTATAGAGATGATGATATACCACCGTTGCGTAGACCAGCAGCTGAAAGTGAGAATTATAGACTCATGGAAAATGCGCACATCGTATAACATTGTCAATAGATCGGCTCTTCCAACAGATAGANNAAACTCAATCAGTTTCCAGTGCGGCCAATGTGCCCGAAGACGACATGTATATGGACGCAGACATCGAACTGGATCCTGATTTCATGCTAGTAGTTCCTGAGGACGTAATTAAAGACGCTATGCGAAGCTTCTCGACCAGGACGGGCAACGATGCATTGAAAGTTGTGTCTTGTTGNGTTTGTGCACGTCATACACACATGGAGGATTTGGAAGTTTTCGCATNGGCCATGCTGATNCCCAATCGACAATATCTAATTCCCATAACTCCCCATCCTCGGCATACACTGCTTGATGGAATGCTTCTTCATGGGGATGTCGCACCTGGAGAGGATGTTTCAGTGTGTAAAGAATGTCTTAACAAATTGAAAAACAACAAGCGGCCGTCACTAGCGCTCTCGAACAATATGTGGATCGGAGACGTACCGTTTGAGTTACGGGTATTAACTTTGGCCGAGAAGCTACTTATCGCANGCTATTTTCCAGCTGCGTACATCATCAAAATGTATCCGCGAGATCCATCGGTCAGATATTGGGACTCAAATGCACTCAACTCGGGCTTAAAGGGGAATGTCTCNANGTATCCGCTCGATACCGCAGAAATTGCTATGTATGTTAACCAACCAGTCATGCCCCCTCCGACATCTATATACTCGGCTACCATCGGCATAACGTTTGTTGGCCCTCATGGCTATCCCGAACGGACTCTTCCAAATATACTCAAAGTTCGAAGAGCCAGAGTTCGAGATGCTTTATTGTGGTTGCGCCAAAACAATCNGTTATACGCAGAGATACAGATTTCTNAAGAAAGGTTGATNGCTTTGCCAGAAAATGGGATTCCAGATGAAATTCGAGCAATCGCAAGATATTCAGANNATATCGACNCAGTGTATCAAGAGCATGAGACATATGTGCCACAAGACGAGAGTATGAAATAATCCATTAGCCTCTTTGCTTCGGTATCTGACATTGTATTTAGCTGAAGAGGATATGATTGGTCAAACTACTAGAGACCATCTAGGTGAAGAGCCTTCTCATGCGATCAGCGGTAGGTGTTTAGATAGCATCCACGGTTATGAGGTCTGATAAATATCAGGTATTCTAGATGTGATGGATGATGATACGATGGACCAGAACGATCTTGCAAGCGACGATGGACAAGGTACNACNAATACATTAATTTGACAGCCAAATTTTTGACGTTATTGATAGGAGCGCCCNGCGTCGTCCCCTTTATTTCTCATGGGGTAATNGATGTCACTGGTTATTGCATTCCCGATAAAGAATTGATGGCACATGCGCTGGCTAACACTGCACGTAACATATCTGCTATACACGATCTGAGAGTTCGTCGAGGAAGTGCATTCATCAATGAATATGCTCGTCAAGATCCTATCACTGGGGAANNTTCTGACGGCGGTCCTACCAATCCAAATCACCTTCTTGGATCCTTTCCATGGCTTTTCCCCTATGGAATGGGAGGCTTTGAAGTTGACAGGGAGATCGATGTTCCATATGAATCTCATATCCGATGGGCTCTTCTGTACGCAGACCGTCGTTTCCGTTTGGACNTTCNGTTTGTTTTCCAAGTATTTGGGGTAACACAGAAGCGAGCCATATGTCGAGCTGNGACTATCCACATCGGACAGCCTACTTTCCAACGGCATCGGAATGCTATAATGTCGCTCACAGAATCTGATTTTCTTNGAGCGAGCGAAGAAGAAATGAGCGGCTCTCGTCTCAGCAATCCAACAATGCGAGAGTTGCGAAAGGAGTTNTCAACCATCCGTGTTCAAATAGCGGGTACCNACGAATCTCGAGTGGCTATTCGACGTAAAATCTGGGGTACGACCGTGGTCAACGGTCCTCCAAGTATATGGCTGACTATCAATCCATCCGATACTCATGATCCGATTGCGCAAGTCATGGTTGGTGAAGATATCNATTTGGATCAATTTGATCACACAGCAGGTCCTTCTTCTTCTGAAAGGGCTCGCAACATAGCCAAAGATCCTTTCGCAGCAGCCAAGTTCTTTCACTGGGTCATCCTTGCATTACTCGAAGATGTATTTGGCATAAAAGGAGCAAAGGGAGCGTCGCATGTACNAAGACGGCCGGGACTTCTTGGCACAATACAAGCCTATGTGGGCACCGTAGAAGCGCAGTTCCNGGGCACTTTACATTTTNATTCGATCTTGTGGCTCAAAGGTGCTCCTTCGGCTGGTGAAATCAATTTCTTACTGCAAAGCGAATGGTTTAGGGAGAGAGTTCGACAGTTCATAGATGCCCACATCCATGGAGACGTCGACGATCTGGATGCNGCNGCCTTTCATAATCTACCTCGACAAACCGACATCTCTTATTCNCGGCCTTTAGATCCTGATGATCCTGATTTCGAAGAGAAATATAANGAAAGGGAGCGTATACTGGCCAGATCAGTACAGTATCATCAATGTTCGACTTCAACGTGCTTGCGACATATCGGAGGACGACTTCAGTGCAAGCGCAGAGCACCTTTTGAACTTTCGAGTCGTTCGTGGATAGCATCTGATGGCCGATGGGGGCCCAAACGANGTTCAGCTTATCTGAACAATTTCAATCGGTGGTTGCTTCAGTTATGTCGGGCCAATCACGATATAAAACTTATTACGAATGGGGAGGAGACGAGGAATATTGGCTGGTACATAACGAACTACACAGCCAAGAAACAGAAGGGATCTGGTAATGCATCGGCATTACTTGCCAGGCGATTTGCGTTCCATCAGGCACAGGAATACATGAATACAGATTCACTTCAAATACATAAACGGCTTATTGAGCGTTGTGCTAATACTCTATCTCGAGAACAAGAGTTTAGCGCGCCTGAGGTGATCAGCTATCTCATGGGCTGGGGTGATAGGTATATTTCGCACTATTATGCTAAAATATATTGGGACTCTGCTCGAGATGCNTTGACAAGGGCCTTTCCGCATTTAAAACCTGGGTAAGCAGAATCATACTATGCTGGATACAATACTCATAATTATTAGATACGCTGCACAGGGACGAGAGGGCGTTCATGTGAGCATAATATAGATACAATATTGGTATATGCATCAAAACTGATCTATACAAATAGACNATACGAATGCAAGATGGAATCATACGGGTTAATGACCAACTGGGAGATTACATGGCGCGAGGAGATGAATTAGAAGATTATTCTTTTTTCGACTTTGTCGTTGAAACTTACGACGGTCATTGGTTAGAGCATGAAAATAATTCCACTCGGCGAGGTAGACGGCCTAATGTCCGGGTTCGCTACAAGGGTGACGAGAGGTCTGGAAGGTGTAGAGTCCTTCGAAGTGAAGGTCATGAGACTTTGCCAGAGTTCATCGGAAAGTGGTTACCTCGGAGCAACAGCGAAGACGATATGGAGCTATATTCAGCATCCATGTTGTTGCTTTTCAAACCATGGAGAGAGTGGCAAGATATACCGAACGGACGTCCGTCATTTGAGGACGAATTCGCGTTCTTTCTTTCATTGGCTTCGAGCAAAGTCCATCACTTGCTAGAGAACATCCAATACTATTATGATAGTATGGATAGCACACGGAATGGCACTGATGTCAATCAAATGTCGGGGGGGGCCTCTTATTGACATTGATGATAGAGAAGCACAGGTCCGATTTGAAGAAGAGGAGATCAATGGACCGTTACTGCACCTGTCGGAGATAGACGTTCAACAGGCACGCGAAAGTCGAATCAATAGCAATCAGCGGCTATCCGCTAACGCTGCACTGGATATTGCAAAGGAAGTACGGTTCTTTGGCTCATACGATCACACTACAATCCAGTACAGACCCGAAAAGATCCAGNGAGCTAGTATNNACGATGAAATCATTTACAGCCAGTGGAAAAGGGAGTTAGAATCTATGACTCGGAACNATCTACAAGGCACATTCCTTCCCCCTCCCGATATTCCAGACATACCTTTCACAGAATCCATGACTGGTCCTTCGGTCATCCCAACGAATTCATCTGATAACATATCAAAGTCGAATCGATCTGAACTTGATATGCTCAACAAAGAACAACGACGAGCTCATGATATTATAGAAAATAATTTGTTGGCGAAACTTAATGGAGCTTCGCCTCCTCAGCTGCTTATGTGTTGCTTTGGAGAGGGGGGCACAGGGAAATCAACATTGATCAANGCTGTCACACGAACGTTCCAGGAACATGGAGCAGAGGCGATGCTCGCGAAGACAGCTACTTCAGGAGTAGCGGCTACTTTGATCGGNGGAGAAACGTTACACTCTTGGTTAGGAGCACCTGTCAACATGCCAAAGTCGGACAATTGGATGGAGAATTCGTCAGAAAAAGTAAAGAAGAAGAGGTCCAGGAATATATCNAACAAACACATGCTTTTTATCGACGAATGCTCGATGCTGACTTCAGAGCTCTTGGGTCTAGCTGAAGAAATTATTAGCAGTACCCGTATCAAAGATGGCTGCGGTGAANGACATCAGGCTTTTGGTGGTCTCAACATTGTATTGTTCGGTGATTTCCACCAGTTCCCGCCGGTATCACGACCAAAATTAGCGCTCTATTTGCCAACAACCCTCAACAAGCGAGCGTTAATAGGTCATGAGCTATATCGTAGATTCGAGCACATCNTGATATTGAAGACACAGAACAGAGTCAAGGACGAGAGGTGGATGAAGTTGTTAAGGAATTTACGAGAGGGTGCTTGCACTAGCGACGATATTGCATTGCTGGAAAGCCTACAACTCACCAATCCCCACGTCGANGTCCCTGATTTCACAACTTATCCTTGGAATGAAGCCATTTTGGTCACATCACGAAGGGTNGTGAAAGATATGTGGAATCAGGCAGCCTTGCAGAGACATAGCATGTCTACAGGCAACNCCATATTCGTATCTCCATCCGAGGATCATGTCCTTAGCGGACGAGAGGCTAGATCGCCCGTGCTTGAACAGCGAGTGGCAATAGCAAAACNTCCCATTGATAAGTCAGGGCGGTTGGCCGATATCNTTGAGCTTTCTGTTGGGATGCGGGCAATGGTTTTGCTCAATATTTCGACTGAAGCTGATCTAGCCAACGGTACCAAAGGAATAGTGGAGGATATAATTCTAGATCCTCGAGAACCTGACGAACTTGAACTGGATGAAAAGGGTCNGATAATTCTACGATANCCTCCAAGTCTCATCAAATTCCGTCCAGATAATCCTCCAACAATTCATTTTATTGGCCTGGAAGACGGTTTAATANCGATCTCTCCAAGTCAGAAAAACTTTTCCGTGGAGCTTGACACTGGTCTCAAATACAATATTCGAAGGCAACAGTTAGCTTTGACCCCGGCCTATGCTTTCACAGACTATAAATCTCAGGGTCAAACACTTCCAGCAGTGATAGTGGATCTCGCTCCGCCGCCAGGGCNAGGCNGTAAACTCACTCCCTTCAATGCCTATGTCNCGCTCTCGCGTAGTAAAGGTAGAGATACAATCCGTATCCTTAGACATTTTGACGAGGCTTTATTCACAAATCATCCATCCGACCCGTTGAGAGAAGAAGACCAGCGATTGGAAGTTTTAGCTGAAAGAACCAAGCAGATTTATATCAGACAGGTGAGCTAATGTCAATACAATTAACCATTAACACTTATACCCATATCTCTTCAGTCATTGGACGATAGAGCTAGGTGCTCGTAAACAGCTCAAACACCNATCCNGTATGCTTTGATATCATCGTGAACACNATATGATATTTATATTCGGTCCAACCACATCTGATGTTCCTCAGCTCTCNCCATTTGTATAGCATATTGAGTGTACGAGGTTCGAATATAGCGCTGCGCGACATAGTGTAATTTATTTGACGATAGATAGAACTAAACAGTCCAAGTCATCGAATACATAATATCAACCAATTACAGCTAGATGAGAAGTGGCAATTCGTCGNATATTCCCACTGGATCTGCCCCCATGAAAAGGTACGACTTCACATTCATCCTCTCCAAATCTATGAATCCTAAATCTCTTGCCAAGATCCNAGCCTTCAGCGAGACAGTGAGCGTTTTGAGGTGCCTTCGNCGGGTGAANGGGATTAATATAATAGAAGGGAACCGTAATAAGGCCAGTGTCTTGAGAAAAAAAGTTGACTCGATTTCCGTTGATACCCTTGTAAAAGCCCAATTTCCTGTCACATTTTCCACCTTCATACATACCAAAACTTTGAATAGACAGTTTCAATGTTCGAAAGGTATCNATATGAGGTAATTTCATTAGCCAGCATGTTTCCGCTGGTAACAAGATCAGATAAATCCTTCATATATGAGCCAAAGTACATACGAACGACACCTTCTGGTATACCNGTAGCTGACGAAGCTGAATAATTTGGTGACCAGGCACCTTCTTCGGTCGGTGTATTCGACCTAGGCTCGGGAGTATGTGTTCTTTCATTTTCAGCGACCGTGGCTAGCACAGAACATGTAGTGGGAACCGAGTGAACAGACTCTAGTTGAACGACTAGAGTTTTATCGTCATCTCCCATTGATTGCACATGCAGGCGATACCATTTATGCATATCTCTACATAGAATTAGTAAGTGCTTGGAAGAGGCTAAATAACAAGTACTCGCAATTCAAAGGNGAGGTCCCGCTGAAGATCCAGCTCCTGAAGCTGATTTACTGAAGAGGAATGGGAACCGCGTAATTCGACCTTGACTTTCAAGCGTGGTGATATAGTCTTCGCGAATCCTGATCGACCCTTGAGCNGACCTCTAATCACTGTAATTGGAAGGTTCTCGTAAACCGAGAGCTCGAAATGACTCATGTCAATGAAGTCCCGATATGGATTTCGACCGATCCTGCATTCTGTTTCAGCGAATTNGGTCAACGAGACGAGTACTTCAAAATGGTTATCCTAGTACATGTCAGGAACTGGAGTCTAAACAATCCCGGTATGTAGTAGAACACGCACCGGACACCGAGAATTATATATCGTGACCCGATCCTCAGCCTCGTTGATGTTTGTCACCCAACCCGTCTGTTCTCGAAGGCTCCCTGCGTATGCTTTGACATAATCTCCAATTTTGTAATGGCGTCGAATCAAATTAAAGGGTATTTGAATGGTTTCCGATAACCCAGAATCAATGTCAAGAAGGCGCACATAGGCAAATGTATCTGTAGCACCATCGAAAATCCCTGTACGCCCGATGTGCCGTTCGTAAACAGTGTTGATATTGCAAGTTGTAGATGCGATCAGCACACGATCACCGTTCTTGAGCTTTCGATTATCTGCTAGTCGAACATGCAGTAATTTCGCCGTGTGCGGAATAGAATTACATGTCATGAAAGGTGTTATCTCCGAAAGTTGAGGATAGACGTCGATAGGAAAATAATCTGAACCGTCCACAAAAAGATCTTGAAAGCCAGAAGAGTCATATGAAGTATACGAGTCATGAGGTGGATTAAAATTGTAACGAATATCGAAGTAGCAGTGTTCTGCGGCTAAACCGGAGCCAAATGTTGCCACACTTGAAGGCCCAGATATTTGAATTGCTTTGTTTTGGTTGAAGGGTTTAGCTACCGGGCGCCTTCTCGGTTGCTTGAAATCTGGAGGTCTGTGGTACCAGATGCGAGGAAGCACGGTGACGCAAAGTTTATCTCGTTGGAGTACCTCCTGAATAAAAGCAAGGTCGTTTTTGAATGGCCAGCTTTTGAGGCGAATCCAGGCATTGGCTCGGGGCGTGTAAATAACTGGACGTCGATTTAAAAGTCTCATAGCGTCTGCGCGTGTAACCACTTTGGTATCCCACCATCGAATGCCCCGAATTGGCTTGAAAAGGGTCACCACATCGTTCCTGGTCTGAGCTTCGACAAATATGAGACCAGTAATTCCGGGTGCAGTATATGCGCTTCATGGAGGTGTGGAACGACGATGAACTCCTCCATAGTCGGCTACAAGCAATAGATCATAAACTGTAGATTCTTCTTTTCCAGACTAGACTTCTAATTAGTATTTGGCGTTCTTGATATGGAGAAGGAACAAGTTACGGGAACGGGGACCTCCCACATCGGCCAGTCATCCTGTGAAGGAGGGACGCTGATCTGTGTATGAGCGTATAATCGTTTTCTCAGATTGGAGTCGAGATCCGCTGTTAAACGCCTGAATTTCGTTACTTCAGCTGTGAGAGGACTGAGTTCTAGTGTTGACGATGCCGCTCTGTTATCAACGTATTTGGCCATAATGCTGGAAATAATTGCTTTTTCCTGGCTCATTTGCTTTTCAAGATGGAGTCTAGCCAGCAATGAAATGCTGTCAATATCGTTCCTAGTATCGGGATCCACATCTAATGGGGTTCTTCATAAGTAATGCTATGTTCATGCGACCTGCATTGAGACTGAACCTTCTTCTTCTCCTTCGACTTCGCTGGTATCGTCTTCTTCTCGGTCGTCATCTTCTGCTTCTAAATCTAGAAATTTATTCCGGTCTCGTATCAATGATCGCTTTGATGTTGGCACCCGACCCTGTTATTTCATCAGATCTGGCGTTGAAACAAACGCAACTCGACTAGAAATCATACCTTTTTATGATTACCACCTGATTTCATTGTCGAAGTGTGAGATTTTTGATTCAGTGAGCTGGTATCCTACGGTAACCGAGGAACTGCTTTTTTAGCGGCTTGGGTCATTTAGGAGCTCGTGACTTTTCGTACCTCTGACATTATTACAGAACTGGCTTATATGTGAGACTACTTTGATTAAAATACTTATCGCTCAGAATGATCAGTCTGTCCTTTTAGCGATGCAAAAGGGTGTCTTTATAGTTAAAGCTGGTCTGACTATATGGCAATAGGAAGAAAGTGCTCGACTAATAACGATAGGGATGTATGCAAAAAACCGTATTAGGGCAGGCGCTTGATCACGTGTGACTGATTCAGCTTTGATCGTCACGGACTGACGGACCACGTTAAATGCCAGCCCTAAAACACATTGTGGTACAAACATTGCAATTTGAGGCCAATGTCTGTATAATACCTTGCGCCCAACCACTCTACAATGCTGTAGCAAGGCTCTTATTAACGCATTTGGTATATAGTCATCGATTATTGTCTGTATGTGGATATAATATGTATGTTACGCCAGTCTTTTCATATAATCGAACAGCCCTGAGCCGGGAACTGACTCGATGGTTTTTTTGGTCAACTACAGAGACAATATATGTCAAGTATCAATGTTCGGTTCGATGCATCGTCTTTACGATCGCATTAATAGGAGAAGATCAGTGCGGTGGTACCAGAGCTATACAGACTTCTAGACTCGGCGAGTGTCAGGAGTGGTCGTTACTCGCACGAACTGACGCACAATTTGATTTCAGCCTTATTTATAGCCCGTAACTTACATGTCGCGACTATCTTAAAGTGAACAATGGATCGACATTTCGAAACTTTGCTCACGATCCCCCGAGGTGTTATGCAGTCTTTACCTGGGTGCCCTCACAGATTACTGTGTGTGCTGGTGTGATTTCACTTTTTGGCGAGTGGGATCGAAATATGATATAGTAACAGTATAGACTGTCAACTGTCAAAAGCGGCGTCAGTAGTATAGGTCATTATTTATTCAGGCATCGAGAATAAAGATATGAACCAGGCTCAGACAATTCGAGAAATTCAGACTTCACAGCTATCACTCAAGGTTCTGTCCGGTATATTGAATTTACATATGTGATTTTCTGATTTTGTATTCTATTTATTTTATCACTGGTGGCGTTTTAGGTCTATTGATACCTCTCAATATTAGGACATCCAGACTAGCACCTGGAAGGAACCAAAGAGAGGGATGGATGCGTGTAATCATACCAGTAGGGTGACATTATCATCGTGGATAAATACTCGTGCACACCATTGTCCAATGGTAGATCTCACCGTTCACTGATTCCTCCTCGGAGGCCGACTCGTTGCCGTGCTTGCTAAACTCCGCTACTAGGCCAAATTTAGGCCGGTTACTCTCCTTTTTCATAGCTTGGCTCCAGGGTTTTTCCACTAGTGTCATGTAGATAGCCTTCAAGTTTGCACCGCACAGGTATTTGTCAGCCTGTACACAGTCTAGGTCTATTTCTGTCTCAAGTTTGTTAATCCATATATTGCGGATCAGACTCCTACTCAGTCACCCGGAGTCGTTATATAAGCAACATTGATTAAACAAAAGTTCAAGTCTCCGTCAAGCACGGTATTCGTGTGATTTCTAAGGCCGCGGAAGTCGCTGCCAAACATGGCTAAATACCCTGTTTGACAGTCATCGGATAGCGTTAAATCATTTAAGTGTATAAAACAATCTCCGACAGACTGGATAGGAGTCTGATTGCGGTTTTCTTCTTTGAATGTATGTTTTCAGTGTCAGAGTTATGGCGAATCCTCCATTCATTGCATCCCCGACTCTGCGAAGCAGGAGGAGGGTTCTGTCGTGCACAAAAATCTCAACTCTCTGCCTTCGCGCTGTGCACGCGGGAAGATGGCATCCCATGGGAGTGAACCGTTGTTCTAGGCTCTAGTCATGTGGGTCTTCGCTGTTCCTTCTAGAGCAACCGGTCTCGAGTCCTCCCTTTCTTTCCCTCCGTCCCACTCGGTTGCTCTTATTCTTATGCTCACGTCGCAATCTTGTGCCTTTGGGCCCGTAAGTCTCTCGGACTGCTTGTTCCGTCTTCTGACCCATATTCTATCTTCAGCTGTTTCTGGTCAAATCTCCTTGTCGGGTTTTGCATGTGCTGGCGCCTGGCACTACACCATCTCATGATGTCGCTCATGATATTTCTCAATACCCTCTGTATTACGATCCTATCTATTATCCTGAATATCACCGCGCCGTTTTCATGAGTCCGTCGTCCATATGCGCCTGGCTTGAGGACGCTTTGAATTTTCATCTCCGCTACTGCCCCAATTGCCTTGGCTGCATACTCGGGAGAGACAGCATCTGCCCTCTCGTGACTTTCACGCTGTCTTGCGGCTTTGTTGTTGCAGTGTCTGGGGAGCAGGCAGCCTGGTCCTTGGCTGGTATTGCGTCGCCATCTTTCATGGTATGCTGTGCTCTGAAGAGGCTACTTCCGGGTCCCATTGCCCGGGTGCAAGACCTAGATGTCTTGCATGACTGTCTAACAATGTTTCTTCAGAGCGTTCCCGGTTGGCTTCTGGAGCTGGAGCCCGTTTACTGCCTGAGGTTGGCCACCCGTCCTCCCGCGTCTATCAGATGATCCTGAGGAAGATGCAGCTTCACCCCTGCACTCTACCTGGCTTCAATTTCTCCATGCCATCTGATATCAAGGGGAAAAAGCATGCCGACAACAACAACAACAACAACTTATTTGGCGGCAATGACTCAGTTCCTTCCACTCCCATCAAGAAGACTCGCCACGTTGACAAAGACGGTGACATCAACATGGCTGCTAATAGGGGCAACTGAAGGGTGGCGAGCGGCTAAGCACCTACCTGTCCTTTTTTCTCGTCGCCTATCTATGTCCGCCAAATATCTTTTTGCTGTATCTCTCTCTGTGCTTCTTGTATGTTAGGTGCCGTGCGTTTTTGTTGTGATCTCATATTGCCTTGTTTATCTTCATACTATCCTGTTGCTCGTGCCTATGTACCCGACTGTTTGCGCCAATACATGTATGTTCTGTAGTCTGGCCACTTGCCAACTACGCAAAAAAAAAGCGAGCGTGTTGTATATCTTTCGAGCAAATTGAGCTAACTGAGTGTGAGAAGGTAACTGAGTCGGGGATTGGCGTGTCACGACGCACTGTTACGATATATACACTATGTAAGGAAGGCTGATACTCGCTCCCCCATTATATCTGTCAGGCTGAGTCAAAGCGCGGACTTGAAAAGAGATCAGCTTTTTGGAGATAATACTATGATGGTAACTTGTACTCTGTGAGTAGCTCTCGTTCTCCTCCTGGTCTAACATCTCTTGACAATGTATGAAATAATCTTAGAAGGTCTTGAGCTCCTCAGCGTCCAGGTGTTGATGCAGAGGGTACAGTTGATCAGATCGACTACCTGACCCAGCAGATCTTTATACTGTCTGTGTTATAAATGATGAACCAGGAGAGGGTCGCCCCTTTTTCCAAATGTGAACCCTTATTCTAAATTGCAACATCACACCCTGACTGTCGACATTTACCCGATTATTCTCTCGCACTCTGACCCCTTGTTACATCCGACAGACTAAGTCAAAGCGTGTATTTGAAAAGATATCAGTACGTAAGAGATGCTGGCGAGCTGTGGTCAGTGAGAACCTCATGCAGCTCAAGCTGCTTTGACTGCATAAAGATCAAATGCAGCCTTGTCAGAGCTAACTCATTATCCTCCTTGTCCAACGTCTTCGATTTACGTATGAAATCACTTCAGAGAGGCATAGAAACAGCGCGAGGAACTATGATATATCACTTTATACACGCCATCTCTATCACCGCGGGCATACTTATAGTTAATCTGACAGTCGCGGTCTGGAAAGTTTGAATGGGATCGGAGTGGGCATCGCAATACCAACAATATTTATAGAAACAATACAAGGATAATACAAGCTCCTAAAACATACGGATCTTACTATCTCTAGACCATTCAAATAGAGGACGAGGCTGGAAATCGCTGTGTTGAATGATGGCATGTTGTAGATTACAATAGGTAGGGTAAATCAATTCAAAATAATATGTTATATGACGGGCCGCGTTACGACAAGTTGCATTCGATTCTGAACGATAAATGCACACATTAAAGCCATTCCGTAGTATCTAGTACATTAAAATAAAGCGCTAAACAGCTCCATATCGTAATGTCGTAATATCCGCCGACCAAATCGGTTGCCTGGACCAGCGGATCTTGGAACCGCTTGCGTTGCGAACCCTTAATCTGGAAGAGGTGGTAGCCCCCCCCCCCTTCCAGATGCGAAAGCTAGCTCTAAACCGCAATATCACACCCTGACCAGCAGTCTTCACCTGTTTTGGCAGTGTTGTTACACCAACGTCCTCTCCCTCCCTCTGTCAAGTTGATGCAATGCGCAGATATGAGAAGAAACCCACGTGTATGAGATGATAGCGATGCTGCGCTCGATGAGCAATTGGTATTACTCAAGTAGCCTTGTCTGCATAATGAAGAAATAGGGCCCCTGCTGGGATCAAACTTCGAATTTCCTTCTCATCTAACCCAACAAGTTGTGAATTCACCTTGGAGGAGCATGAATTTCGTAGCATTCAGGAAAGCAATGCGTTCGCGGTTGCCCATGAGGAGCTAAGGTCTACTCCTTCTTACTTCCCACAGGTTTATTTATAGCTAATCTAGGAGACTAAGTGGTTACGGTCTGGGAAGTCTGAATTAGAACATCAAAGTCTCAAAATNGACAAGGTATTGAGAATAATTTGGAATACTGAAGCCTATGGAATGGCTTGCATTAATGTTCATACTGTCTTGATGCGATCNGTATTATCTTCAACCCGTATAGTAAAACATTGAGAAAACGTCGGACTTCGGCATAACGGGTAGCTCATTTAGTGTGACCCTGTACTCTAGAACATCGCCACGACGCCGTTAGCTTGATGGCGCGATCTTACTAAATGACNTTTCTAATAATGTATATACATTTTCGAAAATGCTTCGTTGTCCATGATCGAGAANGCACACCCAAAAATATAGCGGTAGAGTTGATGTAGATTTCGCGTTTTACCTTATGTGGCCATTNATCATATTATAGGCAAGTGTATGCCTGTGAGAAAGAGTTTGTACTCTAATCNANGCTATGCTGATATTGAATACACTAGGATAAAACTGTATCATATACATACAGATGTCTACCTCTCATTATTTGTTGTAAACATGTATTACTAGGTAAGATTCTATAATCGCCTCATCAGTTGTCGTCATATCAAAAACAGGGTTGTTGGGTTATATAAACTCTACTGCGGAACATCTGCTTCCCCTAAGGCTCTCATCTTCGCGGGATTATGGATCGCACCCGAACATTTAGAAGGATAATATCCAAGCTCTGACATTGAATAACNACNGAAATCCAGCAGCAGCCACAGTCAGCAGCCATGTGATTCAAAAGCATATACTCGGGGATTAGATTTTCTTAAACGTCGCCTTCNTGTGGTCTTGTAATCAAAGTAAATTATAAGAGCANGCACAAGCCAATCTAGGTTGATAGCTCNGNGGAGCAGCAGTAAAGGCACCGTGTATAGTAGATTCAAGACTNATTCAGACTTAATATTGTTACCAAGCCTTGTGCCTGATTTGGCACGCATCCTCCCCAATTTTCCCAGCAACTCCCTTTTCCCCACCCATACCGTTCCATGGCCTAAAAGTGCTTCAGATGCCTGCGGTCTTTATTATCACTCCTATGCACTCGTCTGCGATATTTATCGGTTACTAACTGTTGACCCCGGTTCTAAAATTTGTCTACNCTCGCAACACTAGGAGGTTTATTTTCTTTTCGTTGTGTATCGGATCTTTCGCCCCAGTAAGTCCCTTTACTCCATGCTTTATCGTGGCCAGCACACACAGTCGATTTCTCAGATGTTATTGGACAGCCTTCTTAANCGGATGGCTTGCCAACGGCAAAAGGGATAACAGGTTTTGTCTCGTTAGACACGATATACGAAATTCCATCAGAAAAATTATCAACAAAAAATCGACTTTCCAAATNGACCTTCAATGCTAGCNTGCNTCTTGCGGACACCAACCTCATCCTTCCCGACTGGTCCCTTGATATCACNNTAGCCACTTACGCGGTGTGCTTCTTCCCTTTGGATTTAATCCCAACGCCTCCCACAAGACATTCTACNGAGCGTTGGCGTTCTACGCATTCCTCNGTCTACATACTGGAGCNGGAGAGCGTATCAAGCATGTAAAAGCTGTTATCCATTGTGAGCTGTCCTTCAGCCCATTCAGAGGAGGTATGTCGCAATTTCAGCATGACTCAATGTTTAGCGCTCATACTGTTCGGCGCNGCTTTCCACCCCGGTTCCCTCCACATTAGATCATCTTCAGAAAGACTGTTTCTGTAAACAACGACGAACATAGCTTCTCCGCTTTCATGCTAGATANATGCGCATCTGCAGTTATTTATTAGAAGTCNAAATCTCCTTTTCGTTCTCTACTAAATACATTTTCCTCCAACATTCACTTTATATTCGATTCATTTGTTTCAGCGTGAAAGNACCTATTGGAATTCTGTGGATACATTGTAACAATAATGGTGTAACTAAAGGCTCGTGCTAGTAGTCTAGAACGATTTCTGGGATGGGGCTTTCGCATTTTTTCGTTTCCACTGGTCACGAGAGATATCGTAAGCTAAATCCTGCTCAGAATACACGACTATTGTGGATGTTAGTTCGGTGTGTGAGTTAGCGATGTAATGTATAATTCCAGGAATGTTATGACTGAATTTCATCCGTCCGACGCCACCCTCATGTGCTTCTCTATGGGTTNGAAAAGATGTGGACACCCTGTAAAGGCATGAAAGTACGTACGAGGCAGCAGCTAGATTTTCATGGATGGTATCATTCATGCTTGTCCAGATTGAATATTGTCACCAGAATCGTGCCTTATTTGTCACGTTTTCTCCCGGACTTCTGATTGCCTCTCTCGCCTCTACCTTCACCATCCCATACCTCTAGAGCCTACCCAAACGTGCACTAACTCTCTGCGCTCCTTACCGCCGCGTATGTGCTCTCTGTGCGATACTTAACGATATATTGAACCTTTTTTCTATAGCATATTCACTCGTAAACTACCGTCTCACTTCCTTTGGTTTTTCTGCGTATATTTGCCTTCACGAGTGGTACAGGTGAGTTGTTGTCCTGCCTGGTCCAGTAACTTAGATGGNGCTTATTAANAGCTTGAAAATTCCAGACCGTATCGTCCAACAAGTGGTCTNTCTAAGGCAGTTGGACGACATGTTTTGTCTCCCATTCCCGTTTCTCGGGAAATCCGTTAAAATAATGCAAAAATGGTTCNNTCCTTTCAAGTCAGACTATAAGTCAGGTGTGAGCCTTCCTAACCTCAAGGACGACTTTTCCGACTGGGCCTCCGATGTTACTGTCGCGGTCTGCGATAATTGCCACCTCCCCGTTGATGTATCCTCTCCTTTCCACACTCCGTTACCTTTCANTAATATTCGATTTCCCTGCAGGAAAATGTGGACACCATCNAAATCGAGACCNACTCTATCGATGGGGCCTCCGAAATTACCGCTTTCAGCTGCGATCATATCCCCCTTTTCATTGACATTCCTCCGCATTTACCCACCCCAGGATATTTCTTCGAACGCTCNCTCCCTCTGGCNAAAGAAGTCGAGATGTACGAGCCAGAGGATGTGCCGGCTGTGGAATATCNTTATCTCCACAATCGATTGTCCTTCCAACGGTTTTGTCGNGGCTTGTCACAATGCTGGAAGGACATGGGCCGTAGCGCCGTCCGTGTTGTTCNGCACTGCCACCATCCGTTGCCCCCNCCTTCGTTGGTCACTTATGAGACTGTGCCTGTTGGCGGACAGATAAATGGGACTCTGAGAGTCTTTATATCCACAGAAGTATTCGTCGTCGAAATTTGAGTTCGAATAAGACCCTATTCTTTCGCTTTTACCTGGGCACTCTTATATATGCTTTTTTACTTGTTNGAGAGTTATCTTTATTTGCCCAATTTATTGTAGATGCAGAGTAGTGACTCTTAGGNGGTTAAAGGCTCCAGCTATAGCTCAGAATGCCTTCTGAAGTCGAGTTCTTTGCTATTTTTTCTATGCCTATTATTGATAAATATATATTATACAAAATATACTCCAAATAGCGACTGTTGCTGGTGCTTGTTTGTATGAGGCGGCAATACAACATATTGATATAAAAATAAAANGGTAGATTGGCTCCGAGCTACGCCNTAGATCNTACCATGGCAATGGATAGGTTTGGAGCTACCTCATTTGTTCTTGGCAGACCGGGTCCTTTATGTTAATTACCGCTTATATGAGTCCAGTCGCAATTTTCTTATCCGTCGACACTTCNAGCCGTCTCTGCTGGCAGGGTAGCAAGCCTCGTGCTTTCCTCCGTCNTATACTAACNCGAGCGATTTACGAAAGGCAAACNCTGGGACGATGGATACATCGAATATAGATTTACTTTCTACTTTCGACGAATTACTGAATACAGAGCCCGTTTACTTCCACGTCCTAGAGATGTAGCCATGTCCGCTGTACAACAAGCGTCCATTTAACTCTGAGCTTTACAAACNATGAAAGCNTATACCTGACATGTACAGACTATTTCTCTCACACCCTCAGTCTCCTGCCCTTACCGGCATCNAGCGTGAACCTAATTTCATATGGTATGGTAGAAGCCATCCCAACTTCGAGATCAGTGAACCATATCTCCATTAAAAGGTCTGACCTAAGTGTTTTCAATGTGGGAAGGAAGCNAAGAGCAATATTCTCNTCATCGTTTCTCGGTATCTGTCTCTCGTATGCCCANAAATAAATAACGGACTACTCTTTTAGTCCCGTCAGCTAGATCGANGTCAGTAGATCAATTCATCAATACCATGGCTTTCATCGNGACTGTAATGGTAACACGCTCTGCTAGCTTTCCCGCATTCAATACAATCGCTCAAGTTACTGCCATTGTCGTCCCTCTCGTTCTAGCTTGAATGCNGCACATTGTGGTTTTCTAGCACTCGAGCACCAACAAGCAGTGTGTANGCGGTCGGATTACCGATTGAATGACCGTACTTCATATGTTCCATAATTGCATTTCTGANGCGGCTTATCGACCGATATAATGATGATTTGGATAGAGCCACTCAATTGAACCAATGGAGATGGTTGAATAGACCGTACTAAATCCCTCGAGCGTGACTTGTAGATAGAATCTTTTATCTTGCTTCGGCCATGACGCAGTCCTATCCCTCCTTCCTTACGGTAACATTATATGGTAGGTATCTCTCNCTCATTTGGCTGCTTGGAGTCTGCTGTCTTATCAGATCAATTTTTTCAATATCGACTCGTATAATTATTTTCCAAATGCTTTCTGCAGCGCAGCTCGTTGTGAATCAGTCTCATCGAGTTTTTCAGCTAAATTGACACCCATGGAAGACTCCTGAGGTACCTTGTTNGAGTCGGGTCTTCCTTCAAGGTCGAAATGATCGGTCTAGGGGACTATACNATAGCAGACGGCTCAGGGACAAATTTGTCTAGTTAAGGAAGTTGACTTTAAATAGGCTAACNTCATTCGGTTTTTGTTNGCTTTTNGTTCGTGTCCGTAGCTATCTCACACCCACCATTTCCGTCTTGTTTCATTCATTAGAGTCAGCACATAAGATCTCCACTCACGTTTCAACAATAATAAACCGACATGTGCTATCGAAACTACGGCCTAGTACAGGNAACCTGTGGTTATGTCAGAACGGTGCCTACGTAGATAAAGCAATCCCGAGAGGCCGAATAAAATGCCTCTTTNGGCAGCATACCAAAGTCGTTTGCAGGATGAAACTGTTCACCAAGCTGTATACTTGTAATAAATTATAATATCAAACCCAGGTGACAAACTATTTCAATAACAAATCCTGATGGTGGTCACGCTGTCTAAANGTGTTATGAGGCGAGAGACTTTATTGTTTGGTTCCGATCGTTGCCAGCNACCNGCTCGCGCCTCCTTTATCCCCCACCTCCCACAATGTCATCGGCTATACAACGAAACGGATCGGCNGTCTCGGAATACATACGCCGACGATAAAGTATACGCCTTTTCTCTANGTCGTTATATATATATATATATTGTTTCTCGCTCCCATATCTGCTTAATNGCAAGCACAAGGCCTTGGTACGTATGAATCTGCAGCCAACCTTCATNATATGTTAAACACCTCTTTTCCGTAGACAAGAACCGCANGAACCGCTCTCATTCGGGACCCTTCTCNGCTTTATTGGCCTGCTGAAATATTGATGACGAAAAAAGATGCGAAAAGAGTGACAATAATACGTACGTCGGTTTTCANGGAGTGTATAACATCCTTGATCTTCTACTAGCCTCGGCCAAGAGGTTCCAGCTCTCAAACAGTAATATTTTTTACTGATGAAGTGGCCAGTCCGTCACCCNGAAGCGCCTTTTCCGTACCAAGCACTCGAGCNCCAGACCTCGATGGATGACATGGGCACCCTGTCGTTCAAATGACTACCTGATGACTGTCCTTGTCGCCTTTACACTTCAAAATACCTCAGTCTCTCACATGATGCATCCGNAATATGAAGCAACGCGTATATAAGCGCTCAAATGGACACTTGATCCTGTCACTGCTGCTGTCCCATCCGAAGTTCGAATCGTCCATATAACCACTCAATTTCAATCCACCGACAAGCTCAAACGACATCGTCATGATTAGAAGGCTAACGCACAACGGACNCGCATTTGGCATCTGATATGCATTGGCTCCACAAACACGGCNTGAACAATCTCCTTGTTTGCAATAGCCCTGTGTCCTTTGGCGAGTAACATTATCTACCAGNGTAATTGTCATATTCCAATTCAAATAAACCNTTATCTCTCTCTCGAGTTTACTCTANGTTTTATCCGAATTATCAAGTGCGATGGTTACCTCTCTGTGCCGTTGTTAATTATTATGTATTCATTGTTTTGTCCGCGACCCACTCCTACATAAATNGGGTAGCAGATCAAACGCGAACTCAAGATCTCTGTCCTGAATCTGGAATGTTCTAGATACAGAAGCGGCGAACTCGCAGTACCATAAAGATGATGCTGAAACTGGCTAGCTCCCATGCCACTCGCACACTATCAGGGCCATCTATAAATTACATTCTCTCAGAAAGTTGCTGTGAGGTGTTTATGTGATTAATGCATGAATGTTTCTGACCGGTAACNGGACAATCGATACAAACCTTACCGGTAACAATCCCTNGCAAACCTGTATTTTTTAACCATTAAACTNGAGTATCCTCAGCCAGTGTCTTAATCAATGTATTTTACATTTGTATACGGCCCAAATGAAAGACATCGGTTATAGGTTTCGAGTTCATTGTGGAAATCGCTATATTGAACGTGTCTTACCTTTATGCGAGGAGGAAGTATCGAGCGCGGATGACGTTAATAGTTACTTGATTAGGATATTTGATGAATCCAGCGCAGTCGTTACGGCAATACCAGTGCCAAGAAGTAAAGTTGGGCCCATGGGGTATGATTCGAACAGAACCGGCTATGAGGTCCTCTGTCTAAGGAACCAGGACAAATAAGGGGAAAGACGTAGTTCTGACTGCGAATAGAATATTGTGACAGACAAGTTATCTGTGTAANAAAATCATACATGTGTCTGCTTAATATAGTAACCGTGCTAGGGAGAACTAGACACCACGAGACGATCTAACCATAAACTGGAGAAACCCGGAGAAGAGAAGGGAAACACGATGGTATATATCAGCAATTACCTTTTTTTTTCCCCCGTCATCGACATCATCCTATGGCAAACGCAAGCCAGGTCTCAACCTTACACACCATTAATCCCGCCGATCGAACCCACCCTTTGCTCTTCCACTCAGAAGAATATATATCAGCCATTGACAACCTCGTTATTTACACCGAATCCGACTCGAAAATACCACACTACGAATTTACGGGCTTCCTCAATCAACTGCAAGGTCTCCAAAAGCTCGCCATCCGTTGGAAAGAGCTTGATTGGTTCAGACTTACAGGTTATCACCTCCATTCGTTTATTCGACTCTTTTGTCTCCCTTCTCTGCAAGAGTTATACATCCTCNAGACGAAGAATTTTCCTCTCTGCGTTTTGCGTCACTTCGCNGGAAAGAAACTATGCCTGGACGCCACAGTCCTTGCTTCAGCGGTGACNTATATTTTCCCAGCACAAACAGAGTATCGAGGGACTGGGACACTCACTCACCTCCAAATCAACGGTACCCGAAATATCCGGGAGTTCCGGACATTTATTGAATGGCAGAAGGAGAAAGCTTGCGCATTTCTGCAGTCTGTCATATTTCTGCGATGTGACATTCACGCCAGAGATGTCGACGCTGTAGTAAAAGTACCAAAAGGTATTATGGAGGATCTTGGATCTTTCTTGGTGGTGTTCGGGGCCGTTGCTTGTGGTCTGGAGGAATTTAGATTTATCAATTGGCAGAACAGTACNTTTGATTGCGCTCTTAATTCCNTCGTTGTATATCTCACAATAGAGCTTAGAATCCTTCGANNGGCCTGAAATGGCTCAGTCCGATCTCGTCTCTCTCGTCTCATTAAAACGCCTTCACTTACACTTCGGAGCAAGCCATAAANGAAAGGAAGAAAGCACCATGAACACCTTGAACACCTCTTTCCGCACATGGCTCTTTCCTTTCCTCTCCAAACTGCCTTCTCCGCAATTACTCGAAAGTGTTGTCATCACTTTTCAGTTTTTTTATCTCTTTTCCCTGGCCCACAGATTTACATGAATGGATGATAACCTTGGCCATAGATCTTGACACCGAGCTAGATCAGCGATTTCCAGAGTTACGAATCGCAGATTTGACGTACGACATTTGGGGCGCTCATACTCAGGCGCACGATTGGAATAAATTCAATATCGCCCTCCGACCCCTAAAGTTGAATGCGCGTGGGGTGGCATGTACATTCAAAGTTCACATTCACCAGCCATGAGTTGATAAAAGATCGCTAGCTTACTCTCTACCCTTTATCAGTAGTTATCTCCTATGTGCCATCATGTTTATACATATATTGTTATCGTCGAAATTATAATGACAATTTTATACATCCTATGCCGTGCAATCCAGATCTGATATACCAGAAATATTGAAATGGCTTTTATCTTCACNGTTGAACGCCGTCAGCNACCATATATATAATATATGTATATATATTTATAGTAATTGTTTTCAGCTAAAGGTCTTCCCAATAAGTCAAGTCGGAAACGAACGCGCCNACTCCACAGCGGCCGTCCAATGTGCTGTATAATCTCCGTGCCTCGTGTTGTCTCNCCCAATGTTTTTAATTGAACGTTCCGGCTGTATAACTCTGACGAGAAGAAAAGGTTTNGGTTCCTAAGTGCTTCGGCGGTCAGCGGTTGGCAGGTTTCGTAAAAAGTAGTTCCTTTGCNCTGTAGGGAAGCCAAAAGGGTAAAGCTACTTTTAACNATCAACAGGTCATAATCAATTGATTGGCNGGCTGCTTGTTCTGGGCACCATNAGTGAACTACACGAACTAGGTGATCGGGTAAGACTTCCGCGTTGGTTAAATTACTTCCCACATTTGAGACTGTCTCCTCTCATTCTCTCTCGAAAAACAGGCAGAGGTGCTGTGTCAAAAAACACAATGAAAAATATAAGAAACAACTCACACGCACGAGCCCTTCTGGAAGCGAGGATTGTCGATTTGATAGGTAACAGTAATACTACTTAAATATACAAGTCAATGCTCTTCTTTGTGTTATACACGGACGGATCTATAACAAGATTGAGCTGTGTCATTTGCCAGCGTACATAGGCATTGAGGACAAAGCGTGTCGAAGTAACGAAAACATCAAGGGGGCTTTAGAGAGAACCTGATTAACTACATTTTTTCGACATGAAGAGTTTCAATATAAATCGGAAACATGCATGTGAGGATCTACGCTATTTATTTCTCGATAATAGCCACTAGCATTCATCTAACATCCCAAAACAGGCCGATCGCGATCGCGATACTCTCCTCAGGTATTACCCTGTTTGACAACTGCAGCCTTCCTAATACAGGCTAATGGTTACCCAAAACTTTTAGCTGATCAATGTAGACCCATAGAGACACCCTATACTGACAAGTATATGAAAGGCAAGTCGACCCGTCCCGCGGAATTTATCCCTCCCCCTTTCATATACAACTGCTACTCTTCCTCCTTCTCGTCGACTATGTATACTCACTGCTTCCAGGTACAAGGGATTTTCGAGGCCTTCGGCTCGACAGCACACACCGTCACTACCCAGACCATGACGGTAGACGATTTATCTTTGACCTACACTGCCGCGCAAGCAGACGCTGTCAAAGACCAGCAAAAAGCCACTGGTCGTCGGTGCCATAAAACTCTCAAAGGTGGAAGTGAGGCCGTGTGGTCTCCCAGACTGTACGTTCTATATCTGTTCCATGAAAATCTATCATGACTGACCGTAGTCTACGTCAACGTTGGCAGTGAAGCGGCGCTCATTGCAGGTATGCCTAGTTATTCGTGCAATGAACTATAATCTGATCAAGGTATTCTTCCTAGGTTTGCAATTGTATTCCGACAGACATAGAGTGCACATGAGACACCGAGGCCGTTTTATTGGCCGCAACCATTTCCTTGCGAGCTACGTGAAATCTGTCACTGGCAAGCGACGTACGGCCAAGCAGGTCGGTAGTCATCTCCAGCAACTCAAGGAAACTTGCATTGAACGTGATAGTGAGCTTAAACTTCAAACTTTGCGAATTCAGCTTCCTCAACATCATACAATAGTTCTCTGGCTGATTACCGGCAGTCGTTCATCCTCTCCCTCCCACGATCGGCGCCAGAGAACGAAATCTAAGTCAAAGATCTCGCCGCAAAGGTCGGTTAGTAGCTCTCTGGAACCATATGACGAGGCTTCCGAATACTCTCCGTACTCTCATGTAAGTAGCTCATACATCGAGAATAATGATGGATATTGATTCGCTGTGTTTACTGTAGTCCACACTGGAATACACTCCCCTCATAGAGAGTCCTCAATACATTTCCTCTCCAACTGATCTCCCGACCTCTACCATATGCGAACAAATGAACCAGGTTTCAATAGGAGACAAGCAATACAGCACAATTCAAGACACACCCTCCCAATACTATTCCGACCAGAACAGAGGGTCATATGTATCCCAGACTTCGAATCTGACATATTCCACCCCTATTCAGCAATGGGGAAGCTATTTCGCGACTGTAACGTCCCAACAGGAGCAACAGTATGCATATTATGGCTTTCAATACAACTAATAACCTCTTCCGAGCTTTTGATAAACATGCACATCCATTCTATGGCTTCTTTGTATATCTACCCGCGTACCTCGTTTATTCAACTTATATTTTACCTGAATTCGCTATGATTTCGACGATATTGACCTAGTATCATAAATTGTTAGCTTATTATTCGAGTCTTATCTGATACACATATTAATATGCTTTAGATTATTTACTGGCTATCTTCTAAGATAAATACTCGCTCGTCCTGGTGAAAGTCAGGCCTGAGTCAAGGAATGAGATCGTCACTTACAAATCTAATATGTCGCTGGTCCGTTCGAGATTGCGTACAAAGGTCCATAAAGCCCATATGTAATATGAACGATATATTCAAACTTCCTCTTCTACCTTGCCGATGTCACTATATAAAAGCACAGGCTCCTCGTCTGCGTCCACAGTGCACACGAGAGTCACTTTTCCATCGTGAACCGAAGAACACAGGGAGTACTATAGAAAGAGTTCACCAATACGACCACAGAAAAGGCAGAATGCTCGCAACAAATCAAATGAGTATCAATAGATCGTTAAATTGACCTATTGCGTTACATATGTTGATAAGCGTATGTTACCAACAAGGTATATTCGGTCATCTCGGACTCGTGAGCGCTAACTGTTTGATCTCCCTCGTCTCAATCTCCTAGTCATTCTCAGTCATTCATATTCACTTTCGATCATCTCTCATCAGACTGACTCGATCGTTTCTCTGAGTTCACTCTCTTTTGGATAACTCTCACAGCCTCTCTCGGTCTGTATATAAGTAGCTACGCTCCTCCTGTACCAGTAGACTTTGCCTAACGCATTCTCGTACTGGCAGTGAGTTTGAGTGAGGGATGATTACAGCTGCTTGAGAGGTGGGCAAAACTTGCCCGTAGGCTTTTCTGCTTCAGGGATACTCAAACCGGGAGGCAAGATAGGCCGCGACGGGGCGGGTGGGCCCCGAGACATGCTTCCAAGTTTGAGCATGCCCACGGGCAAATGCGGTAAAGCATGTCGCGACGCTGCTCCGAATTGGGTCTTAAGATATGGGATAACATAAACACGATTAATGTTTGCATTCAGTAGCTCAGAGTCTTCAGATTTATCAATATTTGCCACTCGGAGCGGCGTAAAGGGTGTGGTGGGCGTGGTTTTGAAGCGAGAAGGGACGGCGAGTCGACCGTAGCCCTGGAGCGACAAAGGCCACCTGACGTTGGGCATGGTGGTGGAGGGAAAGGGACCGTGACTCACCGTTACTGTCACACTTGACGAAGTCATCACTCTACTCTGTCACTGCGTTCAGCCGTAGACTATCCATCTATTATCGTTAATCTGCTCTTTCTCTCACTCTTTACGAGTCCTCCTGATAACATATAAGCAAGAGCTCTCAATATTATTCCTAGAAGCTAAGTCTGTATAGACATTCTAGGGTAATTTCTCACGGGATCACCTTCGGTGATAACAGCGTCTCTACCAGTTGTCGGTACCCTAAGTGAATATCGCTGACCAGAATGTCTATGCGAGTTACCAGGCAGTGAAATGCACCGAGACACGAAGGTATCTAGTCCAAAGGCTTCCTCTCATGGAAATTAAAAGTGCAATAACCACCCGCTAGTTTCCATGCCCCCATACCCATTATTCTTTGACTTTCACTGGACTGAGATCATTGGTGCACACTTGGCTTTTCATATATTAGACGACTACAAGAGGGTCAGAAGGCACTTTGTTACCGGGATTGACAAGATGTCAACGCCAAGCGTATCAATACAGTCATAATGTTAGGCGATCAAAAGGTCTGGATGTGATAGAAGGTACTCAAGTAC
>JANIEX010000690.1:0-22669 GCA_027627405.1 Leucocoprinus birnbaumii
CTACTGAGTTCCGTGATGACACGTCAATCAACTGTGATGGCAGCAGATCATAGCCCATTATTGAAAGGGTGAGATCACTACTAGTCATAAGTTATACACCCTGACCGCTGCTGCTAAGTCTCAATGTTATACTATAGCTGTAGCTACTCTGATCTGGCTGTCTCGAGAGAGCGCGCAAGATGACTTCGCGATTGGAATTGAGTCTTTCTATAGTGTGAGATCTTTGATATGAAGTACTCGAGAGTGGATGATTAGGTGCGATATTGTATTATTTCGCATGAATACATGGTCAAAATGTTTTGGGCCGTCACATCGGGGGATGGTTGTTGGGTTGAATTGGACTCCGAATGGCGTAGGTTAGCCGCTTAGAGATACCAAATCTACTAGGGCGTTTGACTCACCTGTGCAGCTCTCTTCTGCGTCTGCTTGCTTTTTGTAGATATCCCAGCACCAGGCTCTAGGTCCGCAGGCGAGGAGAGTTCACTATCAGACGACAACCGGTCGAAGTCGGGTAGCATCCAATGATGGGATTCCTGAGGAGCGATTGAGGTTTTCTGAACACTGAGGTGACTAGTGCTGGTGGACACAATGTTTTCGTCGGAGTCGAAGAGGCGTGAAGCATCAGTCGAGGTACCCTGTGATGCAATACGCTGTTGGGAAGGAGCCACGGGGCGCAAACCGTTTGCGAGCTTTTCACGTGATGTTTGAACACACTGGTGAGAGAGCTCAGTTGTCAGAAAGGCTCAAGGAGGGGAAGTAGAGCCAACCTCCCTCTCAAAGTCTGCCTCCTCTATGGAATCATCCTCTGAAGACTCGCTGGATTCAGGCCTTGAGGCCCTTGGCTCATCTCCCTCCTCCGAATCAGATGAGGCAGGTGAAGCATGATGAGCACGACCCTTGCCCTTGGATTGCTTAGAGGGGGCATGTTTGACCTGATAGAGATAGAAAAGCCAGTATTAATGAGAAAGCCGCACAAGTGAATGAACATACCGGTTTGCCTTGGACGCTCTTCGAGGTTACTGCTGAGCGCTGGCAAGCTAAGTCACGGCATGGTTAGTCAGCAATGAATGGGGTTAGAAGGGGCGATGTGATAGGGAGTGATAGGCGCTCATGTTTAGTGCCTTGACTCTTGACAACGTCATTCTCGCTCACGTTGTCGTACTGCTCGTGCTCCCCTATGATAAAGTAAGTATATGCATCCTCTATATGCATATATGATACTCACAAGATCTTTTGCTAGAGTTTTCCCCCTCGTCATCAAGCTCTTCTGTGCTTCTTTTCAATCCACGGCTGGCATCCTTGAGCCATTCTGATGGAGAATTGTGCGTCAAGGTGCGTAGACTCGGTAGACATGGTTACAATGGGCTGACCTTTCTTCTTCAAAGCTTTTTCCAACGCCTTACGCTTCTCTAGCGCAGTCAACGTTAGCATATAACGTGCTCTTGTCACGTCAGGTGCTTACCTCGTGGCGCCGCTAGGATCTTCTGCTCCTCTTGTTCTCTTAATGCTTTACAACGTGCCTTTTCTGTAAGTTGATTCTGTTTTTGAACCAGTTCAGTCTCGCTGACTTCATTCTCGGACATGCTGAGTGGTGTCCAATGACGAGAGGAATGGGTGGGAAGAGAGATGGGGATGGGTGTCGCGACAAAGGTAGTGGTAGACAGAGAAGGGGAAAAGCGACGTGACGTAGCAGGTAAGTTCATGTCATGTTCCACTTGTTTGCCTTGCTGACACGAACTCACATAGTAATATTTACACTCAAATAACTCGACTTCTTTCGCCAGCTTTGTTCTCCCCTCCCCCTCCCTCCTGTACTCTTTACTCATCCTTCATATGAATCTAAGTCTTCCGAACGAAAGCAACGCAGGCTCTAAGACGTGCGATGCATGCGGTGCGGTCTACAAAAATCAGAATCGGCTCAACGAACACCTCAAAAAGAGCACCAACGTTCTATGTCAAAATCTTCGCCGACGTTTGCAGCAACAACAACTGCAGGATTGATATGCTTCTCTAGGGGACAGGTCTCAGAGAAGAAACGCGACTCACGACTCACATGCACCTTCTGACAGAGCCTTATGAGTAGAACAGGAGCCGGGGGATCTCTCTGCATTCACATACCCTGAACTTCCTGAGCTCCCCACTCTCATGTACTCCGATGATGAAGAGGATGAAGAAGACGAATACGAAGGACTGGAATGGCAGTCAGATGGAGAAGATGATGACTACGATATGGATTTCCAAGCATTCGAAGACACTGTGTTCCCTCTCGGCCCTGACCAGTGGGGCACCATCACTGACCGTGTTGATGACAGCAACCACGGCTCCAACGACATTGAATCTATCGGGCACGAAGCAAACGACAGTGAGGATGATCAAGACGTCGATGGTAACCAAGACGTCGATGCAGCCGAAGTCCTCAAAGCTACTCAGAACTGAGTTCAAGTGGAATGCCCGCTTATCGATGATGGTCATGGTCTGAAGCCGGCCTGTTCTCTTCACTACAGCGAGAAACATCGCAGGTCGAGGGCAGGGTGTATCATTTCCGAGTCAGAAGAGAGTGATGCTTGCTACGCATCAGCCGTTAAGGAAACAAAGAAAGCCGAACAAAATCCTTGGGCGCCATTTGCCTCAAGGATGGACTGGGACGTCGCGAAATGGGCGAAGCTGAGGAATATCGGGTCTACAGACCTCTCCGAGCTGCTCGCTATTGAAGGGGTAAGCATTCTAATACTTTACTGCAGAACTGGTGCTAATGTAAATCATTGTTTATCTAAAGCTCTGCAACGCTTTAGGGCTATCTTACAAGAACACTAGAGAATTGAATAATATAGTCGACAACCTGCCCACAATTCCCAAGTTCCAAGAGCGCGAAGTAGTAATCGACGGCGAGACCATCATTTTTCATTCACGAGACATCGTTGCTTGCCTCAAACATCTATGGAGGGACCCTGAACTTGTGGACGACCTAATTTTGGAACCGGAGCAACAGTGGGCTGATAAGGAGAGGACTTCTCGGTTGTACCATGAGATGAACACCGGCGATTGGTGGTGGACGACTCAGGTCAGTATAACCTTTTCCACTAGCCGAAGTTGTCACTAACCGAAGGTTTGTTTCTAGGCTGAGGTTGAGAAGGCTACTGGCGATCAGCACGCCACTGTTGTGCCCATTATTCTCTCATCAGACAAAACACAACTCACAATGTTTCGAAACAAGCAGGCATATCCTGTTTATATGACTTTGGGGAACATACCAAAACACATCCATCGAAAGCCTAGTCGCCAGGTGCAAGTCCTACTCGCCTACCTCCCAACAAC
Source organism: Leucocoprinus birnbaumii (assembly GCA_027627405.1). Lineage (NCBI taxonomy): Eukaryota > Fungi > Basidiomycota > Agaricomycetes > Agaricales > Agaricaceae > Leucocoprinus > Leucocoprinus birnbaumii. The sequence goes on from JANIEX010000690.1 coordinate 3,316, forward strand.
CAAGCTCGAACACATATCAAATAAAGCATTGTGTCGGCATGCCATATCAAATCTCTTTCACACGTGCATGCAATTCATCGTCAAACCCCTCGAACATCTCAGTAAGACAGGAATCGAGCTCACTAGTGGTGATGGCGCAGTCCGCTGATGCTACCCCATCCTCGCTGCATACGTCGGAGACTACCCTGAACAGACTCTTGTAATGTGCATCAAGAACAGTCATTGTCCCATATGCCCTGCGGTGCGTAAAGGAATTGGGAACCGAGGGAGTGGACAACAGCCTCGAGAGATCAAACCGATCAGGGCGGCATTGGCCAAGGTCAACCAGGGAGCCGTAGCATTCAAAAATGCTTGCACGTGTGTTGGTATCAAGCCCGTGCAGCATCCATTCTGGGCAAACTTACCATTTGTCAACATCTACGCTTCAATCACCCCTGACATCCTCCACCAGCTTTACCAAGGCATTGTCAAGCATCTTCTCTCATGGCTCCAGTCCGCAATTGGAGCTGCACGACTGGATGAATGGTGCTCTCGTTTTCCTCCCAACCATCACATCCGCCTGTTTATGAAGGGAATAGCAGGTCTTTCTAGGATTACAGGGGCAGAACACGACCAGATCTGTNGTTTTCTGCTNGGGCTTGTTACCGACGTCAAACTTCCTGATGGGGTGAGCTCCACAAAACTCGTCAAGGCCATCTGGGCCACTCTCGACCTGCTTTATCTTGCAAAATACCCCATCCATTCCTCTGATACACTGAAGAATTTTTCCAATGCGTTGCGTAGATTCCAGAAATATCGAAAGGTATTTATCGATCTTGAAATACGCGATCATTTTGATATCACCAAACTTCATTTCTTGGAACATTACTTTTTTCTTATTCAACGCTTCGGTTCCCTCGATAACTTCAACACTGAATATACCAAGCAGCTTCATATCGACATGGCTAAAGATGCCTATCGGGCTAGTAACTTGAAGGACAAGTATCTGCAAATGACCAAGTGGCTTGATCAACGCGAACAAATGCTTCTTCACGAAAAGTACATCAAACGAGCGTGTATCCGGCTTTCTACGGCATTTGTTCCCCGCCCTTGCTACCTTCCATTGCTTATCCTTCAAAGAAATCTTCACATGACATGGCATCCAACTCATTGTGCCATACCCCTCACTAGGCTCTCTCAAGACTATGGTGCCATTGACTTGGTTCCAACGCTCCAGGCATTTGTGATACAAATGCAGAACCCAGGACTGAGCGTCCTACAAGCATGTGCTCGTGCTTCCTACATCAGAATTCCCTTTTGTCACCTTGCCATTTATCATCGCATCAAGTTTACAAGTCAAGATCATCATTTGCTCGACCCATCTCGACCCTCTGTAGTCGACTCTATTCATGTAGATCTGCCATCTCAGGATAAGCATGGCAATTGCGTCCCTGGTTGGTTTGATACCGTTCTGGTCAACTGCGTTAACAAAGAGGTTATGGGTGCTCAAGATATGTGCTTAAACCTCAAGTCTTACCTCCAATGCTAGCTCTCTCAATTTGATTCCATCAGGCTTCTGTGTTGCTCAAGTCCGCTGTGTGTTTACCCTGCCTGAGAAGGCGTGGTTGTGCTGGTTCCCAAACAGATGCATCTTCAAATATTTTGCATACGTCAAGTGGTTCCTCCCATTTTCATGTGCACGGAAAGACTCAGCAAGTGATTTATACAGAATAACTTGAGCGATGGAATTAGGCTCAAATAACTGCAAGCGTCAAAAGGCGAGCGTGATTCCTGTTGATTATATCACGCAAAGTGTTCATCTCTTCCCGAAATTTGGCCCATGTCCTCCTCCTGATTGGAATACCCACTCCGTTCTTGATAAATGTACAGTATTCTATGTAAATTCCTTCTTGAATCAGTTCGCATACTCGACAATCTATTGATATAACTTCTGACAGTCATCTGATCGCCCATATGACATGTTCAACATGCGCAAATAAGACCTCTCCACTTTCTACCTCTACTATGACTTACCCTGAGAGCGTTACGGAGAGCAACAGCGGTGCTCCCAGTGAGCCCGAGAGCGACGGTGGCAGCGAGTCTGCATGCCTCCCTCCTACACATTCAAGGTATTTTCCGCTGGTTCATATGGCACCAGATTGTGTTCCCCAGGTGAGCCCTCCCCTTCGGCGATGTCATTGTGCTCTTATATGCATTTAACAAGGCCAAGGACCCTCATACCAGCAAGTTCTATACAAGATATGAGCTCAATATCATCAATTCCGCTACCCACCAGGCATTGGTCAGCTCTGGTAACGAGCTGTATGCACAAGTCTTGTATGAAGCCCAGTTGATGCAAGCAGAGCTTAAGGCATTTTCGTAAGCACATCTGCTCCCTCTACAATAAGGTGCTAATAGACTCACAGGGCCACATATCGGCTTCTCTGTGGAATCCTCGACAAGAAAATCGTCCCTTCCAGCAATGCGGCTGATGTTTTGGTACCACGACAACTTGCCACCATGACCCCCTCTGTCAATACCCTTGCCCTTGATATGGCAACGATTTCCTTCGCGAGTCCACCAGCCGCCAAAACAGTGCATGTCAAGTCAGAATTCAATTATAACCCCTCACCACTTAAAGCTGCCCCTTGCCCCTCCAAAACTATTGTTCAAGCCAAGCCTGCCTTGACTTTTCCACCTGTCAAGGTCGAGGAGTTAAATCAGTCTTTGATTCCCTCAAGCCAAAGTCCGTCTCTGCTGAGGGTGTCCGTAAAACATTGAAGTCGGAGCCCTGTGCCTTTGTCTCATCCCACCAAGAACCAGAAGCTTGCTATGGCACCTCCAGCGTCACTCGCGCATGGCGGGACATTGCGGCATTCAGAATCTGAACGAAAATTTGTGAAGCTTGAGAGGAGTTCGACCATCCATCGTTATCACAGCACATCTTGTTCCGCCACTTGTTAATACTGTTTTCTCCCTTCGTTTTCATCCTCACTCCTCATTGTTTTGTATTATCAGACTGGTAGCATTACACATCCTGTAGCCTTAAATACGCATTCTAACAATCTATTCAGTTTCTATCCCTTTGTATAACTCTGAGGTGCTATTGTGTGATGTCACAAGACACGCCTATAACAATCAGTGGGACACATCAAGATGTCTACACGTCACTTTCTCCTACCAACCATTACCATCTCATCGCACATAACCCCACACGCAACCTCTTTCTTCACCGCTGATAGCCATGTCTACCCCACCTGTCAAGGTAAATCATCCCTAAGCGCCTGGCAACTGCCTGCTGAGCATTATATGCAGCATATTTACAGCCAAAACGAGCTGCTCCTGCTCAGAGCTGCAACTCACCTGGCGTTAATCAGCTCTGGGAATGAGCCGTATATTCAGCTGCACCAGCAGTTGATTTATGCTCAGGCTGAGGCACAGAGCCTCAGGTAAGTGTCATTGCCACTCGAATACTATTCATTGTGTGATGTGATAATTACAGAACCGCATATGATGGCCTCTTAGGCACCCTCTCACAGAAAATCGCCCCCGCAACCAACACTGGGGACATCCCAGCTGTAAACTCCCTCGCTCAACCTTGTTTGCATAGTACCGCAGATGCACAAAACATAGCATTAGATTTAACGACTATCCCACCTACCACCTTTTCCTTGCAGTCTACTCTGCGTCGCTCACCGTCTCCCAATCTCGTCATAGTCAGGCACGTCCCTGTGGTTGCCTCCTCTCCTCCTTGTGGTTGCTTGTGGAAGAAGCGCAAGTGGAATCCCAGTCCTTCGCCACCTCCCATCAGGCTCGTGAACGATCAGACAACATTGACTACCCTCACAAAACGCTGATCCTTACCTCATATACCTTCAACCACCATGTCGGTACCCTTGTCCAACCCCCTCTGTGCTCCCAGAATCCGCCTATTTCGTGTCCCTTTGTCGCCTGAATTGTCTTCCCAACAGTGCAATGCAGCATCTGTTACTAGTAAAGGCAAGTGCATTGAGTGCACTCCAGTGCTACCACCTCCAATAGCTTCAACCAGCAGGGGCGTTGAGTGCCTCTCGGGTTCCCTATCAGCACCACCAGTAGCAGCATCAATGAGCAAGGCTATCGAACGTGTTTCAAGCATCAGTGTATCATCGACTTCGCACACACTCAATTGACTGTTATTATATCATATCATATTCTATCCAGTATTTGTACATTTCCCTCTGTAAAGTATTGTGTCATCTACTTTGTATACAGGAATAGTTTTGTATCTCAAAAGCTCCTTTGCACCTTCTCTACGATATTTTGTGTGAATACCCCATCTTCAACTTATGCTAATTATTCTTCGTCCAAATTGAGGTTTACAATCGTGATCTGTGAGGCCCCAGCTTACTCTACTTCTGAGCACATGGTAGATAAGCCAACAATAAGCACACAATAAGGAGAGGGGTTGCTTACTGGCCTTATCGGCCTTATTTCCGCTTATCCCTTACAATAAGCAAATCAGGTTTTTCCTGATGAAGAGTATGTGATGAGATGAAGTTGAATTGAACTAGAGAACAATATACAGAATACAGTCTCTTATATACAAGTGTCTAGGTTAACTACCCTAAGACCATAAGTGATGTTATGTGAAGTATAATGCATGTAGTTCGTCCATGAAACATGTAATAACTCATTGTACATTCAAGCATGTAATATGCGATCGTGTAATGTGAATACAACATGTATCTATTGTCTTAATAATGCGGTATACATGTAGGAGGTTGCTAGAGGGTTGTAATACCCTATAACTACCTAGATCGCCCTAAGGCGTCTAGAGCAAATGAAAGAGTATCTAATAATAGAATACTAATTCAACATACTACCCTTGTAAAGCCCTCCCCATCTTTAATTGCCATTGCCATTTTCTCGAAAACTTACCTACACATTACAACCATGTGTCAATTTTGGCGATACATCACATTGTCAAGCGAAAGAATGTGATGACATTACCAACACCACCAGACCTTACTTAGTCCGGGTCAATTTGCTGATGCAGCTGAACTAGACGCGGATGTCATTCACCAGGATTTCGATACCGGAGACCAGGTTCTCTTGCCAAGTGCGAGCTCTGAAGCTTGAATAGAAGCTCGAGGTCGGCCTGTATCCCGTGTACTTGCCTCAAGTGGCACCACTCCTTCACAAATTGGAAGTCGCTCTCATCCCGACTCGACTTTGAGAGGTGTATCGACTACAGATTCACAGCCCACCGGCACTGGCGCTCAGGCTGGCTCTCGTGCCAGGTCTACATCACTTTCCAGGGCCACAATATCGTCTACCCCACGATCTCACAGCCAAGACTCTCGTCCTGCTAGGTCTACACCAGTTCGTCCGGGTTCTACCACCACTGGCTCAAGGCCGAGTAGCAGCTCGCGATCCACCAGCCTTTCTCGCTCTGAACCTGTTTCCAACCCTCCCACAAATCAGTTTCGAGGACAAACAATTTCCTCAAACTCACAACGAGGCAGTCACTCCCAAGCGAGTTCCTTTGCTTCTCGTGGTGATGTTAGCGTCGTATCTACCAATGATCATGCAAAGCTTAAGATTACTGATAATTTCCCGCCCGGTTGGTTCTCGCTGTGCATCAGTACCGAGCCTCCTACCGATGACGCAACTACCACGCGGATTGCTGCTGTTCATTTTTGGATTCAACCTAGACCTGATAACACCGAGGGTGGGGCATGGAAGCTTTGAAAGAGTGTCCGGGGCGGTGAACCCAACAAGCTGGTATTTACTCCTGATGCGTCAGGAAATGGTCAATTTGTCAGCATGACAGCAGCCTACTTGACTATCCTTGTCCTATCTCGTGATGGAGCCGCTCCAAAGAGAACGCGAGAAATCCATAGTCTACTCAAGCAAGCGTATGATGTCACCAACCGAGAAAAGTCGCTGCCCGATGAGAGGATGGCATCTTTCATCAAGTGCGCTCTGTCTTATTTAGTCAGGGATGGTATCTTACAGACGATGAACGAGCATGGAATGGCTGATATGGCGCCGCTTCATCAGGAGATAGATCAATTTCTCGCAGACTTAGGGTCACTCAAGACACATTGGCACGTAGCGAAGCATAGCTGGTGATAACCACATACGATATAAAGAAGGGTTCTTATTTCCCCATAGTAAATGCTGTGTACTTTGTATCCCGAGCTCGAAATGTTAGTCTATGTTTCAGGATCTTGTGATGACTCCACACGAAAATTCCAGCAGCGATGGAGATCAATGGCGACTGAGCGCGCTAGAATAACGTCAGATAAATCATATTCTACCACTTATAACCTCCAAGTCTGGTCAGATTGCTCGTTTGGTGGTTACAAAGTAACGAGAAATACTAAATCCTTAGCCTTACACCCTCGCTCGCTTAGAAAGCGATATAAATTACTGATCAATTAAGGATAAGCTTCTTTTCCATCCACAAAGCCTCGGTCTTTCTATTGTATCATCAGGTGCCGAGCCTCGAGATGGCAGTGAAAATAGTTGTCACCGTAACGATGCAGAGACCGAGGTTAGCTCGCAGTCAACTGGAGATACCCAACGAACGTGAACATTCTCCCCTAAATCTTGGTTAGAATGAACCCAGAGATTCGACGATATTATCACTCTGCTATCACACACGCTTGGCGTTAGTCTTGTGGTAAAAAGGTTATAATATTAGGTTAGACATCTACTGGGAATGCTTGTCTCGCCTGCTCAAATCTTATAGCAGATGCAGGGACATCAGGAAATGATATACCGAGCGTAGACGAGAGAGCGCAGGTATCATAAGACTTGAGAACGAGTATCATCCTGCTAGACAAAGCACCGGCAAGGATACCTCCGAACCTAAACATCCATCATTCGACATGCCTTGAGTAATAGAACTATGACGCGATAGACTAACTCACCGCCCTGATACTGTGGCCAATGGCCCTGGTACCATGAAATATGAAATTATAGTACATATAGCAACGGCTGTTGGCAGTGGCAGTTTAAGCTTAGCTGTTGTGATTTCGAGAGCTCTACTTGCCAAGTTTTAGTAAGAAATAAACTGCAGACTCCTGATAGAGAATTCTGAGAAGGCGACTCTTATCACAGTCGGTATACAGTCTGATTCCGGCAAAGACCACCGTTGTAGTGACAACTTGAGTGTCTGGGTAAGTCTCATCAGCGAGACAGGACATTTACATGAGCCTTACTTGCGTTGGTGATGAGGGTAATGATTGATGTCCATATCACATATGCTCCATTTGTGTTTTCATATACCAGACATCGTGCAAATAGCATTTCTTGGGATGGGGGAATAAAGTTTGCATCGAGGGCTATTGATGTTTAGTTCAGTGGCGGAGACATCGAACAGCTTGATGAGCATGGGTCGACGGACCTATTGATACAGAGTGAGCTTGGGCAGTAAGCACAATTAGCCCAACTGTCATTCCCTACATGGGCTGAGGATTTTGTTATCGCGAGATAGTCAAGGCTGACTTACTAAACTCAAGAGAGCAAATGCTCGGGTCGCTGTTCGTGATGCTCCCCACATTGCATAAGCACGAGATATGAAGCATACTATTGGAGAATTTTTAGTGCTCTTGATTATTAGGGCGTATAAGTCAAGTCTGACATTCAGAAGCTGACAAACCCACAACAGCATTCCCTAAGAGGAAGTGGGTTGCAGGTGAGCCCTGGTGAATGTGAAACAGCCCATTACAGTTAATACTTACATATTCCTAGATAGAAAGATGCGATACAGAAATTTCGCTATTGTTCTCACCATGAGTCCGTGAAGTGGTCCGAGCTTTGAGCGAGTTTTCTTACTCTTTGACTTCCTGCGCATTGAGGGGGATTGAATCAATTCTGAGCGCTTGATACATGCAGGAGTGGGTTTACTCACCGATCAATGATGTGGTCAATGTAATGAAGGGTATATACCGAGTTATGATGTAAATGACGACGGTTGAGTTAAATTTGGGCTTGGTCCAGATGTATGAGAGCTTGAAAGTATCGTATTCGTATCAGCACTGAGCTTCATTGACAAAAGGGGGTTATCAACCTCTTTAGGAAAAAGGGCAACGTATTCGCATACGAGTAACATGCAGACACCTACTGCAATTGAATCGTCAGTGTCACGATAGTTGCGGAGGTATAGTATGAGGCTGAAAGCCCAGACTAACTTGACAAGTACTATTTTCATCGTCAGTAAGCGTCGACCAGATTACTAGTGGAGCATCATCGTTTACCTCTGCTGATTGTAGATCCTGGATCATACCAGTGATATTGTGGTTAGCGGGAAGCGCCGACATGAGTGACTCCATTATGCCAGTGTGAATGACCTAGATTCTCGGTCTGAGCTTCATATAAGTATGTATATACATCCGCTACAAGTAGGATTGCCGCCTCCGTACTTGAAGGACACACATAAGATTTTCCGGTCTTTTGAGTGTACTGACCCACTACGACTTCTGAAAGCTCCATGGAAGTGATCAATAGCCGAAGTCTTGTAGCACTTGTGTAGTTCATCCTACGGAAGTTGATGTCCTTTCTAGGATTGGAATCGTCACTCGGGTTATCAAACCTGATCGCAATGTACATTGTTGATCAACGCAGACCATCTTCAAAGGACTCGGAGCTATGGTACAACACTTTCACCGGTTCCAGAGCCCATCCAGTCATTGACTTTCTTCTGCGGAGAAACAAAAGTCCTTTTCGGATTCGTGTCTTGTGAACGCCCACAAACTTAACCCCAGGTAAGTAATCTGGACAGAGAAATGGTGTTGCTTCAACTACAAGAAATCATTTGTCGGGATCGTAAACTCGCGCCCTAGCCCGGGACTCCGTAACTCGTTAGCTCTCTCGCACTCTAGTGTATGTCTGCATCGTTTGTACAAGACGACATCGGGGTATTTCATCCGACTGCTTATTGTACTATCAGTACTTTACTTCCTCGTTATTCCCTCTAGTGTTATATGTAAACTGGAGATATACTGTATGATGCTCCGTTCTCCTCGGAGGGACTGAGGTGAGTTTCTTATTTCTTTCCCTTCCCCCTTTCATTCTATTATGGTATTACCGAGGTAGTGCACAACGAACCTAGGGCTTTGTTGATGCCATAACGAGCACATGATTGAATTGAAAGCCGTTGACCATGTTCTTGTTATAATATAATGACCCCTTCTCTCCTGGCTCTTCTCTCCTCGAAGTTCGAGCCCCATACGCACATCACTTACTAAAATACAATATTCTGACAGTGACTTATTCAACTTCAATGAGCATCTTCATATACTACTTATCCAGTTATTCCTAGGGTGCACTGATTGGCCGGCGACTACTATCGGTAGACTGGACTTGCGTAATATTAGTTCATGCAGCCTCAGGTATATGGCACGTCTCCCAGTGAGTCCTGATGATATCACATTAAATATTAGAGTCCGTCGGACCTGTTTGTCTCGCTTGCTCAAACCTAATGGCAGACGCAGGGATCCCAGAGAGAGATATACCCAATACAGAGGAGATAGCACAAGTATCATGAGACTTGAGGACGAGTATCATTCTACTTGATATGACACCGGAAAGGATGCCCCCATACCTAAACGCCCATTATCCACCATGCATGCCCTAAGTGAGTAGGATTATGCCTCGATAATAATGATAAACTAACTCACCGCCCGAAAATTGCAGCTAGAGGTCCTGGAACCCGGAAAAATAAAAACAGTGGCACAGATAGCAACGACTAATGTCAATTCAATCTCAGCTGTGGTGATTTCGACGTTATGGGAGTTCAACTCGCCAAGTTTTAGTAGGAAATAAATTGCAGATTCTTGATAGAGAATTTTGAGAAGGCGGCTTTCATCAAAGCTAGTATACAACCTGATCCCGGCCCAGACTACCATGGTAGTGACGACTTGATTTTTTGGCTAGGCTTCAATAGCGAGACAGGACACCTGTGATGAGACTTACTTGCACTGGCGATCAAGGTGATAATTGATGTCCATATCATATATACTCCGTTTGTATTTTCATGTACCAGACATCGTGCGAATAACAATGTTTGAGGTGAAGGGATGAGATTAGCGTCGAGGGCTATTAGTGCTCAGGTTAGTCGTTGGGCGCCGAATGGCATGATGAACATTAATCGGCGGACCGATTGTTACAGAGCGGACTTGGGCAGTAAGCATGATCAGCCCAACTGACATTCCCTACTTGGGCTGAGGGCCTAATTATCACGGGATACGGATAGGATTCACTTACTAAACTCAAAAGCGCAAATGTTCGAGCCGCTGTTTGCGATGCTCCCCACATCGCATAAGCACGAACTATGAAGCATACTATCAAAGAACCATTAAAGCCTTGCTTAATAGGATGAGAAAATCACGCCGACATTCGGATGCTGACAGTCCCACAACAGCATTCCCTAAAAGCCAAGTTGCAGAGTGAGCCTTGATGAATACGAAAAGTAGTGCATTACAGGAAGCACCTACATATTCCTATATAGAAAGACACAACACAGAACTCCCTCTTTTGTTCTCGCCATAAGTAGTTTGTCTATGCCGAAGAACGAAGTTTTCTTACTCTTTGACCTCCTATGCATTGACGACTCGTAAGTGCTGAAGAGACACATAGAGTAGGCTGACTCACCAGCCAATGAAGTAATCAATGTGATGAAGGGTATATACCGAGTCACGACGTAAGCGACGAAGGTCAGGTTGGATTTGGGCTTGTTCCAGATGTATGAGCACTTGATATTTCTTGTATCAGCATGGAGCTTCGTGTAGCAAAAATATGGGACAACTGACCTCTTTGGGAAAAAGAGCGACGTACTCGCATATGAGCAGCACGCAGAGGCCTACTATGGTTGAATCCGATCATCAATATCATTGTTGCAGCTGCATTCGTGTATGACATTAACAACCATACTAACTAGAAATGTACTAGTTTTCATCATGAGCTGGCATTTAGATTATAGGGCATCACTTTCATACGCACCTCTACTATTCGTAGATCCTGGATCAGACCAGTGGTAAATCCTTGAATATTGTTAGTGGGAGGCTCCAGCGTTAGCGACCGCATGGGAATAGGTACGTTCAGTCTTAGTGTAAAATTTAGCCCAAGCCTCGTATAAATACAAACATGTTCTACGCAGCCTGCGTATCGGAAGGGCGCTATTTTGAGATGTTCCATACTAACCCATTATGTCTTGTTTCAAAGTTTCATGAAAATCGCGGAGGTCTTGTGGCACTTGGAAAGCTCGTCCAAGAATGCATCCTAACCTATCCTCATGTAGAATTATCATTCATTATTCAAGTTGTAAAACCCGATCGCGATGGGCGCTGCTGAACGGCGCCGATCATCATCAATGGACTCGGAGTTATGGTGCAAGGCTTCCACCTATTCCAGACTCCTTTTTTCTTCCAACCGAAAGTCAAGTTCGGCGGCCGTTTTCCGAAACAAAGTCCTTCGGATCCGTTATTTGAACGCCCACGAAATTGACCCCAGGTGTGTATGATGAACGAAGGCGACGTCTCTCTAGCTAGAATGAATCCTTGTTCAGGTTATCCTAAGCACAATTAATTAGGGAGGTTCGTACATCGCTGAACGCATAGTAACTAAGTGCCGATAAATTGAGCAACTAAATTAGACGTAGAGAGGCGATGAAACCACCCCGATTCGGACCGCTATGTAGAGATCCGGTGCTTTTTAAGCGCCTATCAGGGACCTCGCACTTTCACTTCATCACCCTTTCTATGTTCACATTATTCTCTCCGAGCATTTATCCACATCATGACCGTATGCCCGGGACGGCGCTATCATTGGACCGTCCCAAGGTGATGGGATATCAAAATCGAGCACTCGCTTCTGCTCACAACTCGTTTCACAGTTCACAAAAACTTCTTCGATAACCACAGTCAGATCCCACAATTATCTGAAAATACTGAGTCTATCATCCTCGTGTTGGCTCGAATCCACTCTTTTCTCCGATTTAATCCTCAGCAATGTTCTTCATCGCTATAATCACATTAATTATCATTTCAATTAAACCAATTTATTGCCAACTCCTATCTTTCTACTTGGATCAGTAAGCTACTTAGCTGACAGGTTCTGATTGCCAGTGACTTTCTCAGCTCAAACTGTAGGCTTCGCAGAAGCGACTGGTTGCGAGTCTAGCCGATGGGCGCTGCTACGCTCATTCCCTCACCACCATTTCTTCACGACATAGCGCGTAGTCAAGGTTTCACCAAGCGGAGTCAATCTATCTCTGCTTCGACTCGGATAATGATTACAGTACACGCTCGACAATCAATTAGCGTTCAACAATCAACTTCAGCGGGGCGTTCTGCCACTTTATTCGTTGTGCTGGGACCTCTTTAATGACTCTGGTGCAACAATACAGTCCAAATCTAGCAAGGTGTGAACATTGGATGAGCCTGGGAAGTGAGTGATACGCGCGTCGTAGATTTCGAGAGTCATGACCCATTATCGGAGTCGAATGGTGAGCTTAGAAATGCAATAAGAGTGGATTGAGTTATAAAGCCTGAGTTGTTTGTGCTTCTGTTGACCGGACTAGAGCCATGCTTCAATATGAATTGATAGTGGAGTTGTATCTGTGTTTATTGTAAGTATCCTAGAGGGATGAGGGAAGCGGGGGGAAGATAGACATGGCGATTGACCTGTGGACGACCCTTTATCTCTAATGCTACGTGGGCAATCTTCGGGAACTCGAACGGTACTAGCTATCAATGAACATCATCCGGCTCCTCATTGCACCCGTGGATTCGAGGTTAGGGTTATTATAAAGTGAAATTGTTTCTTGAGAAGCTCCTGAGTTCTTAAAGCGTCAGAGCCGGCGAGTATCAGAATCAATTGACCGAGCGTCTCCAGGTAGTGATCTTGATCTCGAAACGAGGGCATGGACTTCAGCATGCTATGAGAGGCCATCGTGCATAGGTATTCCCACTTAATCCCTACAGTAGACGCGAGCACACCTACACCAACGGACAAAGCCAAGCGATTATCTACATGAATAACTGTTCTGTGGGTAGAGAAATGAATCTGAACAGAGACAAACAAACGTAGCGAATCAAGCCTGAGCACCGAATCGTTGCCTCTGACGAACGGCTTCAAGTCTTGCAGAGTCCTCGAACCTCTCTAGTCGCCCTTGACCCAATCTGGTTTATCATGCCTTGATATTGGTGGGGTAGGGGTCGTGAAAGGTAGAGCGACGATGAACGCGTAGAAGGGGCTTACAAGTCTGTGATCGTACGAATGAACGTAGTATCCATGTGGACGACCGTTTGGTGAGCGGAGAGGGTGAGTCTGAACAGAGATAAACAAACACAGTGAATGATGACACTAGAAAGATGGCCGGTATGACAGTCGTGTGGTTCTCGAACCTTTAGTCGTGTTCGACCAAATTGACCGAGAATCCGGTTTATCGTGCCTTGACATTGTGGGGGTCGGATTAAGAGATGTTTATATCGGGGTTGAAGAGGAAATCAGAGCCCGAATTTCAATGGGGTTATTGAGGGTCGTGAAGGCGAAGCGACGAGGAACGTGTAGAAAGGAAGTCCGAATCTGTGATCGTACGAATGAACGTAGCTAAGCGATTATGGCTATTCTGTGAGCGGACATGGTGTGTCTGAGTAGAGACAAACAAGCGCAGCGAATGAACCCAGAACGTTGGCTTGTATGACAAACAGTCGTGTGGTTCTCGAACCTCTAGTCGCATTTGTCCAAATTGACCGAATTCGGTTCATCGTGCCTTGATATGGGGGGATTGGGTTGAGAGATGCGCGTATTTAGGTCGAAGAGGAGAACAGAGATAGGACTAATAAAGGCAGAGCGGCGAGGAATGTGTAGAGAGTAGACACACGGTGTGTGTGCAGCAGGTGAGCTTGAACGGACACAAACGAGTACATTGGAGGATGAAGCCTTGAGACCGAAACGTTGGCTCTGATAGACAACTTCTCTAGCCTCTCTAGTCCAGTCGTGCTTTTCGTGCATGTCGTGGAGGGAAGCAAGAAGAAGCTCTAGCGTTCGGGCGACTACTGATAAGTAGAGTTCTCGAACTTCTAGTCGTGCTCGATCGAGTCCAGGTTGATCAGAGGTTGATAGTCGAGATTCAGCGCTTGCCATGGACTTTCAGGACAGAAGCGAGAAGCAGCGATGCGCGTAGAAGAACGTCGGTGTAGAAGAACGTCGATATAAGCGCTCGCCGCTGGCGTCTCCTCGGACCGGACACGTGGCTATTTTCTTCTCAGCGATCAACCAACACCCTCAGTCTCACGGCACACACAATGCGCCTGCCCAGCGCTCAACGTGGCTCAGGATGCAACCAACACCAATCATCATCGCGCTTCTCCTGAGTTTCCACGGTCTGCGGAAGAAATCGCTCTCGCCAAGCGGAGCTCTCACAGCTTTCCTAGTCGGTTACGGTAGCTTGTCGGGAGGACTGTGGGCATTTGGGATTACGCTCATTGGGTTTTATTTGATTGGGAGTCGGGCTACCAAGTGTGCGTCCCCACCATACAGCTAATGTCTTCGAGGAGAGGCTCATGGCGGGGTTGTATGTAGATGGGAAGCAAAGGAAGGCAAAGTTGGAGGACGGGTATCATGAGGCAGGGTATAGGACGGGGTGGCAGGTGTTGAGTAATAGTGCGGCGGGGATTGTCGCTGTGGTGTTGTGGAATGGGATGTTCGTCCCGGATAGCGTGCAGGCTTGGGCTAGTGGAGGGACGTTGTTGAGCACAGGGATGGTGTACAGTGCGACTGGCTGGTGTCCGCTCGACAAGCATATCGGCCTCGGCCGGAGTCGTGCTTTCATCCTCCCCGCAACCAGTAAAGCTTTTCCACATTACCGCATACATACAGGTGTCCTACTTCACGAATAAAATTACCTGCGGATGACATGCCAGATACGAATCTTCGGATCGTCAAGACCCGTCATCAAGCTGAGTTCTTACCGATTACGGTAACTCCCCAGTGTCTCTCGGAGCCCTACTTTGCGTTCTTTATGTATCTGGTTCGGTCGTTATTTGCTGAATTCTAGAAGCTTGGAGTCCAAGTAAGCAGGTAAGCGGATAAGTCCCGTTGTCAGCGCTTGTGCCCTATCTTTATCTTTGACAGGGGCGATTTTCCGTGCTATTTGAGGTTGTGTCTGTCTTTCCTGAACCATTCTGGATCCGTGTCTTGACCCTGGGATTGCCACATGAATCCGGGGCTGCTTTGGTTTGGAGAACTTGTACAATATCACATCCAAGTCCATTAAACCATCACTAACTTAGACCCTCGACAAAAATAGAGCATACAAACTGAGGCAACGGTGAATCTTTGAGTGGCGCACTTACAATGAACGGACACCCGAGAAGGGCCAAAAAATATGAAACACCGAAGCCCAGCCTCCCTATAACCTGTTCATGTTACTGGCCCGGTCCGTCCATGGTCTCGTCGAATGACAGCCACACATCCCTCATCTTAAGAATAAACTCCAATGCTGGTACAGCTGTGTTCTCTCATGACTAAAACAAGTGAACGTAGTCTGCCGGGAAGGATGGTGTCTCAACCGTCTGTATTGCTCGGTAAAGCAATGATTCCCACCGTTCCAAAACGGTCTGGTAAACGCTGCCACTGTTCTAATGCAAAGGCCACCGCATCATGATGTTCTTTTACAACATGTCACGAGATGCTGACCTTTATGAATCAGAGACTGAACCTACTGAATGGCTCAACTAGATCGGACAAACGTTCGTGTTCATGTTTGGAATAGGGAGGTATTCTCTTGGTTCTGGTTCTCTTGAAACTTGAAGGTGCTAAGCACTGCCAAAAGGTCATTCCTCAGTCTAGTTGAATGGCCTTCTGATCACTGCGCGAAGCTCTGTCGGAGCAGCGCTAATTGTAACTTCAAGATAAGACGCCATACTTCATGACTATTAGTCAGTTTGAGCGCTGAACTGACTGACTTATCTGACCGCTACTACCGTCGGTGAGCGCATAGTCAAGTATGCGGCCAAGCTGATGTATTCATTACAATACAGTGAAAACATTCAGATTGCAGGTCAACAGAAAGACATCAAATCCTATATGACGCGCGCCACACCTCCTTTGAAGTTGCTTCATACAGCTCTAGGCCTTCTCACCCCTAGTTGAGTTAAGCTTTCTTGTGTACCAAAGAGGGCAGACTATACGCATGAAAGATGGTTCTGTTAGAAAACGACTGAAAGCATCTCCCCGATCATGATCAAACTTTATCATAATCCACACTTGTTTGCTAATCGATTCAGCATTGATGTAGCGCCCGTTGAAACAATACATTCGTTTGACCGTGATCTTGTCTGGCTACCAGCATCTACTCTCATCGTAAAGGTTTTACGATAGACCACCATCCAACAATTTTCGTTATTCCACGGGTTGGAATGGAGTCTGCCCACATAGGCCTGAAACAGAAGATTGCCACTCTTATGGATTCGTATGTCTTGTGACGGCTTGATAATCTTGGTTCATAGATGTATGGAAGCTCTCACCAATTACTTCGTTATGTTTCTCTCTTTCCAATAACCACATTCTTGGCGCTACGTGCACATATTTCTACTATATTGAAGCAACGATTAGTGATTTACTATCGTGGGTTGGAAATCAGCCTCAGCGGATGCCGAGCGGATGCCAATATGGGAACAAATGAAACAGATAAGAATATTTTGGTCTTTATCTCATGGAGAGTAAAACCCTCAATTAAGCGTGAGGGCTCGCGCTACAAACGCAGTGCCCATTCTCACTGGATGACTGGTGTTAGACTGATTTTAAGCCACTGATGTAAACCATTTTACCTGTTTTCGACCATACCTCTCTGTCCATCATGCTTCGATTAGTGGTGTGTTGAATCTGAAATATTTCTGTCCACGGCAGAATGGCTGGTTGGACTATCAGTGGCAACAGAAGACCATGCTCAAAAGCGGAAGGTCCAATCACCCCTCTATAGCTGTGTTTATACACCCTTGCCATTAATGATCGGGCACTTCCGTGCTTAATTGATTTCCTGGTTCCATTCCTCCTGTTCAACTCCCCTCCACTTGGTTCTTTGACGGCTTTGGCATGAGCTTGAGGTCACACGGAGCATATTACCACAAACTGCATAGATCGAGAGAGTATTCCTATCGTTAACAACCCCAAAACCTCTGAAGACCTTCTTACATTGGTTCGCCGGTGAAGAAAAGTCCCGGTTCCAATTAAATGTTGTGCAGCTCCAAGAACTTCTCTAGCGGACGCCACTGGTGCAAAAGATCTCATGTGTTCATTGCGGCCATCCAACAATCATGGAGTTATTAATTCTGCGGAGCCAAATCCGGTCTATCTGACCAGCAGAATTAACTGGCTTTCTGCATAAAAAGAGAGCAAGAGGCTGAATCAAAAATACAACCTGAACCTCTACTGAGGATCTCGAGTACATTTCTAACATAGCCTGTGAGATATATCCATATCATCTAACAGCTACTCTAGGAGGCTGATTTCTCTGCTCTAGGATAATGTCTGAGTCTGCAGTTTATCCTGTCGGCCGCTATAATGGATGGCTACCAAGGAGCCGCGCAGTCCATGAAGCCTTCTTCCGCGATCTCGCAGCCCGTGCAGAAAGTCCAACGCGGGAAGGGAAACCCCACACTCCGGCTGTGGAGAAATTCAAGAAAGCTATCGAGGCCGATGAAATTATGGTCGAACTCTGGAGGCAAATTTTTCGTCAAGTCTCCAAGGACCCCAAGGTGGGTCTTCACCCTCTGTCTTGGCCCTGCCTTTGCGTTAACGACTGATATCCTAAAGATTCCTGATCCTCTAAAGATTCATGATTTCAATTCCTTGCTTCACCACATGGATCTCATTGTCGTTGCCCCACCCAAGTTCACAGTCACCAAAGAGGCCAGCGAGCCCATTGGTGTTCCGCTGTACCTCCTATTAGACCTTTTGAGCAACACTTCTGCCGCATATGACCTTTTCCGTTACCCTAGGTTCAACGATGCGATGAAAGACCTCCTTGACAGCTGGGGTCAATACCTCAGATCTTCCGACTCGAACTGGACCCTCACTAATGAACCTGATGGATGGTTCAGTGAAGCATCCCTTGAAATTCTCGAAAAGGGCCGTGGTCCTTTCAACCAAACATACATCACACCTGACCCTACTGCAATCAACCGAGGCTACGCTTCCTGGGACAAATTTTTCACCCGAGAGCTCCAGCCTGGAGCTCGTCCTATTTACCCAGCCCCCCCTGGGTCCCCAACCCCCATCTATAATGCCTGTGAATCCGCGTACGAGCGTATCCAGCGCAACGTTCAAACCCATGACAAATTCTGGCTCAAGGGTATGAAATACTCTTTGTATGACATCTTTGACCACGACGAACATCATGCGAAGCAGTTCCTCGGTGGAACCATCTATCAAGCATTCCTCAGCCCTCAGGACTACCATCACTGGCACAGTCCCGTGAAGGGAACCGTTGTCGACGCACGCCTTGTTCCTGGGACTTACTATGCCGTCCTACCAGATGATGGTGAACCATTGGCCGAGGGCTCAGAGCTGCAACAAGGTGACCCGCACGGTGCTATGATCCGCTCCCAGCCCTGGCTCACCGTTTCTGCCGCCCGAGCCTTAATTTTCATAAAAGCTGACCAAGACGAGATCGGCCTCGTCTGTGTCGTCGCGGTTGGAATGGTAGAGGTTTCTACTTGTGAGTTGAGTGTCAGGAGGGACGACCGGGTTGAACCTGGTCAACAACTTGGATTGTTCCACTTCGGAGGGTCTAGTCACGCGGTAATTTTCGGTCCTCAGGCCAATATCACATTCACAGACGAGGTCAAGCCCGGCAACCACATCCAAATCAACAGGATCATCGCCTTTGTGAGCAAGTGATCAATCTCATCTTTCGGTTGATCACCTACTAGTAATATGCCCCCATCCCTGTCGCTGTTCATTATCCCTGTCTTGTCTTTTTTGCATCCTGATATATGCCTTTCCTTTCTCTCGCGGTCACTAGATAGCCCGGATTCATCCGACAGTTTGGCCTATCGAGGACTGTGTTTCTGTAACAGTAGTAGTTCATAAACGGATGATGACATGTTCGCCAATCGGCCGACAGCAAGCATCTCGTGGCCCTGGAGAATGCTTGAGTCTATTCATATTGCAGGCCCATACAAGCTGAAGTAACCGACTCCATGGCGCTTGATAAGTCTCAAATTGAGACGGCGACGGTCGAAGTGTAAATGCATAAGTCATGTTTCATAACGCAGCACTCAATGGTGGAACGACGACTCGAGAATGCGGGACTGCATCAAAAAGCACTCCATCTGTACTCTTTATCCACCAAGGAAGCCATCTCTTCACTAATGAG
>JANIEX010000691.1:0-22602 GCA_027627405.1 Leucocoprinus birnbaumii
TTGCTAGATGGTTTTTTTTCGCCACAAAGTTTGCAGCATCCGCCGTTGGGGTAGATACCCTTGTCTTGATTTTGGGGGCATGCAGATGCGAGGTGGCCTTTGCCCTTGCACACGAAGCAGGAAGCAAATGGCAGTGGGTTGGACTCGTCGGCCGCTTTTTTGCATCTTGATAGGGTATGTCGTGTTGAACCACATCTACGGACGAATCGAGCGTCAGCAAAGCATTATGAGGCAAACTCGAGTAAGACCCACCGGTAGCAGATGCCGACGATGTTTTTCCCCTTGCCTTTATCATTTCCTCCTTCGACATTAGGGCAATCCTTGGCTGCATGACCCTTTTCCCTGCAGGCGAAACAGGTGGTATCAGCGTTTCGTTCGTTTATGCGCTTTTGTCGTCGCATCTCTGACGATACTAGTCCTGTTGTTCAAGGAGCAAAGTATGAGTTGAAGTGAATGTCATTGAACAAATTCGTGCCTTACGCCGTTGCTTTTTCTGCTTTTCCATCTCTTTCCATCTCTGCTTCTTCAAGGCCTTCTTAGTTGGCCTAGCGTCCTCTTTTCCCCGACCATCTGCACCATCTTGACCCTCTGCACCGTCCGCTACACCATCCTTGCCTCCTTCGGCCGTAGTCAAATTTGCCTTTGGTTTCTTCTTCCTGATCCTCTTCTTTTTCTTCGGCGGCTCGCTGTCAGCACCTATTGTATCATCCCCCACACCAGTTAATGCTAGCTTGGTCTCATTGGTAACTTCTCGGTTCTCGTCCGGTATGGCGAGGTCATTGCTAGTCGAGCCAAAACCAGCTTCGAGGTAAGTGCGTTTCCGCCCAAGATTTGTCACTCGAGTCATTTTTATGGAGCGAATAGAGCAAATTTTCACGAGATTCAAGTTAGCTCATTAAATCCGATGCAGCAGGCGTCGATTGGCCGTCGGAGGCTGGAGGTGGGGGGAGATCAAAAACGCGGCCTAGCCGGCCCGCGGAAAATTCATCATTGTCTGATGGAGTCATGGTGTGGGACTGNTTGGACCCCAGACAGCTCANAAGGNCATCCATGTATCAATCAGATCAAGACAGGTCGGCAGGTTACGAAAACCCTCCACAATGGATCCAGCGCGCCGTACGTTCCCAGCGCTTATAGGCTCTCTGACAGACCACCAGCCTCCGTAACACCCTCCGCGAGCATCATCGTATTATCTGGTGAAAAGAGTACGCGAGTCATTCAACATGAAAATGTCAGAAGAAGTTGACGTTTTCTTTAGACAGGAGATTGTTCCCAGATGAGACCACACGTTATTGGGATGATACCTCATAATGCAACTTTTACTGGGACAGGTCAGGACGATCTGACTTAGTTGATGCATGAACCTTGTTACTCATTTTGACGAAATCAGGCCCGTCTGCTGGCCTCTTTCCTAACGCTCGAGATTTCCGCATTGAAACAATGAATGCGTATGAGATCACGCAGAACTCACCCTTTGACAACTCCACAGGTACGTAGCCCGCACTTGACTCGGTAGACTCCTCTAATTTTCCAATGATAGTATTGCGATATCTGTCTGACCGCGTCAAGAAATGCGTGCCTGGCGCAATGCTTGACTCTGCTGAAAGAGAGTATCCTCCGAGGTGTGACCCTGATACACGTCGACGCCTACGGAACCGTATCGTTACTTGGGTAACGGAAGAGAACCCCAATCGTGATTGGAGAGTGCTCTGGATCTCTGGTCCAGCTGGCGTAGGCAAGTCCGCCGTCGCACAAACCATCGCTGAAGAGTTTCGAGCTCTCAGGCGTCTTGGCGCTGCTTTCTTCTTTTCACGACCAAACCATCTCGACGACCCGAATACTCTTATTCCAACTCTCGTTTATCAACTTGCTGTCAATCACGCTCAGTACAAGCAAATTCTGATTGAACGCTTGACTGAGGATCCACTTATCCTCGACAAGAATCGGCGAGCTCAGTTCAAAGAACTGATCATCGAGCCCTTCCACATTCTTACTACCCAGTATCCGGATACCGTTCGCGATCCACTCTTGATTGTCATTGATGGACTGGACGAATGCTGCGATCGAGCTGCGCAACGAGAGCTTGTTGGACTCATTGGTCGTCATGGCAGCTCCAAGTTGCCCCTACTTTGGATGATCTGCAGTCGTTCAGAGTCGCATCTCAAGACTGTTTTCTCAGACCCTGACCACCCAATTGAGTGCGACCGGGAGAGCCTCGATATTGGTGATCGCGAAGCACAATCCGATTCCTGGCGCATCCTCAGGAGGGGGTTTGCAGAAATCCGCAAAATTTATGCAGACCAGCTTGAGCCAGAATGGCCTCGTTATATCGACCTCGAAATCATCGCTACGATTGCTTCAGGTCACCTTGGGTTTGTGTCGTTTGTCTTGCGGTTCATTGAGGACGAACAGTACAGCGACCCAGCTGGCCAACTGCGCGTCTGTGTTCGGTTTCTCAAGCGCCTACCGGAGTCGCACGGTCCCGTCAATCCTCTCCATGCACTTGATCTATTGTATTATCAGATCCTCTCAAGTATTGCCGAGAGAGACCTGTCCACTGCTATGCGGATCGTTGGGATGCTAATATTATATCCCACTCAATCTGACCTTCCTGCTCAGAATCATGCCAATTTCCTCGAACTGGATCAGGCTACGTTTTACAGGTCTCTGCAGAATCTGCATTCCGTTCTTGATATTCCACCTTCATCCAAGGCATTCTCGGAGCCAATACGGATCTACCATGCGTCTTTCTCTGACTTCTTGACGAGTTCGTCGCGTTCCGGGCAATTTTGTTTGGATAAAGGATCGATACATCTAGACGTTGCGATGAAATCTCTCCGATGGCAAAAACATGCGATATTGGCCGCTCGAGGTTAGTTATTATCTGCCTTGTCATATTCATCAAATATGCTAACACTGAGCCTGGTAGGCAACGGGGTCTATCCAAAAGCTCAAATGGGCTAGAGGGCAAAACGACTTGGGCTTCCTCCTACAATCCTTAAACAAGTATTCGGCAGAAGTCGGGTGGAATGCCTGCTGTTCCGTTCGTGAGGCACCGGCGTTGTCGACCTTGATCAGTCTACTTGAAGCTTTTGAATTCAACGGGCTTCAAAGAGTACCGGAGGACTTTGGTACCTTTCTGCAATGGTTATATCGTCTGGTTAGTTATTTACCTCTGGTTCCCTGATTTTCTTATTAATTTCTGCTTCAGGGTCCTCCCGCTAATTCCTTGATTCGAGTTCTCAGAGATGATTGGGAAGCACTAGGGCTCAATAAGTCACCAAGCTCCGAGGAAGCGACGCTCTCTGTTGAGCATCAAGTACCGGATCTCGCAGCCTATCTTCACATATTTGGCTATGAGATCACTGGGACCAGTTCATCAGACCCAACAATTCTAAGAATCGATCTCGGCAACGACCCTCATACTGTTCGCATCACACTCTCGGTTGTCCAAACCATTTCATGGACTCCTTACTCCCCGGCTCGCTCTTTGACGACACCTTCCACCAATTTCATATCACCCAAGCCATTGAGATCGATCACTGAGCCTTGGGCTTCGCCAGAAGAAAAAATTGGTCCCTCTCTAGGCCGGAATGAGTCAAGGATACGATCTGATAAAGAGCCTCCTAGCTCTCTTTTTACCTCGGAAGTCTCATCCAAGCTCGGACCTTTGACAGTGCTAACCGCCGAAGGTGGACCAATTATGGATTCCCCCCGGCCTCTCCGAACACCACTCGCTGGTTTTGATGACCCGTGATCCTTATTGTATACTTACTATGTCCCCGTTAAATACAAGTTTGAATTCGGATATGTGAACAAGCCTCAAGGCCGAGAGGGAATGGAAACGATTCTAGTTGACTACGTTACATAAGCGCAACTCAGGTGATACAAAACACCTCGCCGACTACTTCTACAAGAGCAAGGAATACAAACGAAAATTTTACAATATATGAATAGCAACATTAGATGTGGCAGAAGCTTTAATTCGGGAACAACACATAGGAAGGCTGATTGTTTTCTTCGCGCAATAGATGGACGGACGATCATTTTGACATATTTGTTTCTNGTCAATCAAAGCACGTGATAGCTTCANCCAAGAAATGGCGCGGTGACAATATATCGAGCACGCGATGCCGGTTCTTGTTCGCCATGCTCTCTCTCGCTCCGCGCGGGCTCGCCNCCGCCCGCTTTGGTTGTGCTCGNGCTGTTCGAACGCAGCNGCNGGCCCTCTGGCTATTTCGGACCTCCCTGCCGACTCACCGACCGTTGCNGTCAATNACGNTCCGAGACTATGGNCATCTNGCTNNGGACAAACCTACAACGAGTAANTCACCAACGAAACTTGCNGAAAATACAAAGGAAAAGTCACAGCAAGAACCTTCAAAAGGATGAAGTCGAGCATCCGACAAAGGCAGANCAGAGACGCAGTGATTGGAATATCGTCAAGCAGCTGCTTGCCAATGTCTGGCCNAAGAATGACTGGCGTACTCGAGGGACCGTCTTGCTAGGTTTTGTGTTGTTGATATCGGCCAAAGTGAGCNCATGNGACAAACTGTAGGACTCTCGTTCTAAATACCTGGCAGGTTCTGAATGTTCAAGTGCCGGCACTATTTAAGAACGTAATTGATTCGCTCAACGTCGATTTGGCCTCTGGATCAACGGCNTGGATAGTTGCTGGCTCTGTGATACTTGGCTGTAGGTCAATCTTCTAGTGTCCTTTTCCCTCGGTCATTCTGACGCNCTNCGATAGATGGATTTGCACGAATAGGTGCTACACTNTCCGGNGAACTGCTTAATGCAGTATTCGCCAACATCGGGCAACGCGCCATCCGCAAAGTGGCACGAGAAACATTCGAGCACTTACTCAANCTCGATCTCAAGTTCCACTTGACGCGCCAGACTGGCGGTNTGACTCGGGCCATTGATAGAGGNACAAAGGGAATTGCGTTTCTNATGCAGGCNATCNTGTTCCGAATCGTTCCTACTGCTCTAGAAATCTCTCTTGTTTGTGGAATCTTGGTAAGNGCTNNTCGAACGGNCATNAGCNTAAAANGATTGACTGATTGACATANCCAGACGTATAAATTTGGNTGGGANTTTGCTGCCATCACCGCCCTTGCTCTCGCTGGNTACACTTGGTTTACAGTTCGCACAACGTCATGGCGGTANGTTTCTNNCTTTTNCCCGTTTCTCGTATTCTCATGNTTTTCTCCAGNACTCGTTTCCGACGTGAAGCAAATCAGGCGGATAANAAAGCNGCAACAGTCGCNGTCGACTCTCTGATCAATTTTGAGGCCGTCAAGGTTTGTCGTATCCCGCCTATTTNTCCTTGANNNTNTACTCATTTTCNCTGCAATAGATATTCAACAATGAGAAATATGAGGTTGCCCAGTACGATACCCATCTGCGTAATTACGAAAAATCCTCNACCAAGATNACAACGTCGCTCGCCTTCCTCAACTCAGGCCAGAATGTCATTTTCACCTCAGCACTCACTGGAGCCATGTTCCTTGCCGCGCAAGGCGTGGTGCAAGGGACAATGACAGTCGGTGACCTTGTCATGGTCAATCAGCTGATTTTCCAACTTTCCCTCCCATTGAACTTCCTCGGNACTATCTATCGGGAAATGCGACAAAACCTACTCGATATGGAAACACTCATCACCCTCGTTAACAATAANACTCCTCTCGCTGACCCTTCCACGGCGAAACCCCTAGCTCTGGCGAAAGGAGGCTCGATTAAATTCGAGAATGTTCATTTCGGTTATCACCCCGATAGGCCTATCTTCAAGGGACTCAGTTTCGAGATCCCTGCTGGGAAGCGAGTAGCTATCGTGGGTCCCTCNGGGTGTGGAAAGTCGACGGTGTTCCGATTGTTGTTCCGGTTTTATCAACCATCATCTGGGACTATCACCATCGNCGGACAAGATATCTCTGCTGTGACACTCCAGTCTCTACGAAAGAGCATTGGTATCGTCCCGCAGGATACGCCGTTGTTCCATAGCACTGTTCTACATAACATACGCTACGGAAAACTTACGGCTACGGATGAGGAGGTCATGGAGGTGGCAAGGAAGGCGAATGTNCATGATAGTATTATGAGACTTCCGGAGGGGTATGATACGAAGGTTGGAGAGCGGGGATTGATGATTAGTGGTGGAGANAAGCAACGATTAGCGGTAGCGCGAGTTTTGCTGAAGAATCCTGAGATTCTGTTCTTTGATGAAGCTGTACGTGTTTTTCGTTTTCTCTGGCCTTGATGCCANTTGACGCGGCTATACAGACNTCGGCATTAGACGCCCACACCGAATCCGANCTCCTGAAGTCCATCCACTCGACTCTTCTCTCACCTTCGCATGGTAAACCACGTACTAGCGTGTTCATTGCACATCGTCTGCGAACCGTGCTTGAGGCAGACCTCATCATTGTGCTCAAAGACGGACAAGTGGTCGAGCAAGGCACACATGATGAGCTTTTGGCGCTCGGTGGGTTATATAAGAGTATGTGGGTTCAGCAGAGTTCGTATGGTGCGGAGGAGATTGCCACCCACGAGAGTACGAGCGGGGAGGNTTTGAGCGAGGAGAACATGAAGGANCTGGAGGNCGTTGAGGTGAAANTTAAGGCATGATTGGTGTGTTCCTTTGATCAGAACAGTCGCCNATTCTTNTAATCAGTGATAGATATTTACATTNTCTCNTNAATAGACTATTATGTATCGTACAGATTCCCTATCGATCCGATGTATTCCGNTTCCCGGACATTGACTTCATATTCCCCATTGGAGAGATATTAGTGAGAAACAGAGCCCTCCTGGTTCTCAACTCTATACNTTTCAAAGAACTGGATCCCAGCGTCAGTGATGACATCTNAAAGAAGGTGGATGCTCATACTCACGTTATTGANTATTTCAGTNATATGACCATAATCTACGGATATGTTCTCCGACTTCTCAATCATATCCCTTCTGAAGGCCCGTTTNTGCTCTTCAAGCTGGATTGTATCCGACTCAGACCNCTCTTCGACATATCGAGNANTGAGCTTAGCGACAATNCCNTCGCAGGCTGGTCTTTCTGCCGGATTGGTTCTCCAGCAGCTCAACATTAGGTCCCACACCCAATCGTCAAGCTTTTGACCAGCTTGATGAACGGGCCTGGCTGGTAGCTCGCCATTTATTGCGATGGNTAATATCACCATNACTTTGTTGCTGCGGTCATGGAANGGGTAATTCCCNGAATAAATCTTCATCGTAGTTTCAGCAGGTCACCATTNATCAGCAGGACANAGAGCTCACCTCGTAAAGCAAACAGGCATACGACCAAACATCCGACTCNTTCGTCGGCTTTGGNGGGCCTCCAAGCTTGAGTAACTCTGGAGCCATCCAGTTCGTTGTTCCNTGGCCTCCTAGGCTAGAGGAGCCTAGTCCCGAACTTGCGGCAATATACGANAACCCGAAATCTGCGATCAGGGCACGGCCGCTATCAGAAACCAGGACATTTTGCTGTAATAATTGACGAAAGGACTGTCATGACCGCAGTCACTGAGTGTAGGAGGGGTACGAACAGCTTTCAGGTCGCCGTGAATGATTTTCCACAGATGCAGGTACGACAGGCCTTTGGCAATCCCTAGTGCCTAGAAGAAGAAATTCAAGTCAGTGTTGACAGACCATACGATAGGTGTAAGTGAAATNACGAGAGGGTGTCGCGGTGTTTCTGGGTTGGCTTTGAGAAAAGCCGACAGGTTGCCCTTGTTCATGAGAGGCGATACCAGACAAATTCGATGGGAAGCTTCGTCGAGAGAATACGCTCCGTAAAATGGAAGAATATTCTCGTGTGCCATGTGCGACCACAAAATCATTTCTCGAACGCCGGCCTGAGGGAACTTTTGAGTCTGGTGTGTTCAATAACTTAATGCAGGTGAACAAATACCTTCAAAAATTTGGTTTGTTGTCTCCTTTCATACACTCTCAAGACTTTCACGCACACGTCGGTGCCTTTATAGTCACCTCTATGAACATCAGCATATCCACCACCTTCGAATGGCGGGTGAATAATCTCTATTCCTCTGAGGAGAAGGCGCCTTGGATACACCTCAGCCTTTTCCGCGACTTTCGTAACCAATCTCAGTATTCTGATCCTATTGTCCGACTTCAGGCCATCTTCTTGCAATAACTATGAGAAAGGTCTAGTCAATAGGCTATCCCAGTCGCGTTGGCTCCGACTGAAGGAGAAATGAGACTTACGCTATTCAGGTATTCAATCACAGATTGGGCAATGCTTTCCTTTCCTTCACCTGAGAGCGATTGCAGAAACGCTTTCCTGACTCGCTTTTCAGTTGCTATTTTTGATACCAAAGCAAGCAGGTGCTCTTGGGAAGACGTTTGACCGGTGCCAGGCTGGACCCCAGAGCCCTCTTGCTCAAGCTTCAATCATGTCTAGTATAAAATCAGAAATAAACTCTTACCTAAAACCTGTGAACGCTGCTCGGTCAGGTTCATGGCTTGCATATGGAGTGTGAGAGTCATTAGGTGCTCTGCGGACTTCTTCCGCTCAGGCAGGTGATCTCCTGGGCTGAGTAGCGCAGCAGCTGAAATAGAGGTAGAACGAAGACGATCAGAGTTCCCACTGTGATCGTCGCCGTCTCCGCCAGTACAAGCTGTGTCGCTTCCATTGACTCTCACAGTGATGACGCCTGCTCAGTAG
Source organism: Leucocoprinus birnbaumii (assembly GCA_027627405.1). Lineage (NCBI taxonomy): Eukaryota > Fungi > Basidiomycota > Agaricomycetes > Agaricales > Agaricaceae > Leucocoprinus > Leucocoprinus birnbaumii. The sequence goes on from JANIEX010000691.1 coordinate 8,699, forward strand.
TAAAACAAAACTGGCCGTCTTCTCAAAGAGCCTAAACCTCACCATCCTCGTTTGATTGGGCTGGAGGGAAAGAATACTGGCCTGGGCTACTTTTTTGAGACGTTTTCTCTTGAGTCAGAGTATCAGACATCCGGGCGCGGAATTGGGAGGTGTGTGTTTGGAAAAGTTGAGAGCAGGTGAAAGGAAATGTTCATCTTCCAATACCGCTGAAGTCTATATATAAGTATTCGGCCTCACGTCGGAAATCAGGACCACACGATGTCAAATCCAATAGTCTGGCTAGCTCATTTCTTTGACGTGCTCCTCAATGCAGCTCGAGCCCAATGCCTGGAGCTTCGTACTGTGAAACTGTTTTGAGGCTGGAATTGAAATTTGAGGCACGCAGAAAGTCAGAGTTGTACATCTGTTGAGGCAGTGTACAACCTCTACTACTAGGACAGATCCCATTGTTATTCGGAACTATTTTCGTACCTTATCATCTTACACAACAACAAGCATGGACCAATAAGGATAATATTGTACTATACAATGCAGAGGCAATGAGGTGTTTTGTTTCGATGGGAAAGCTGGTGTGAGGGTCGATGCCACACCGACAAGTCCGCTCCCGCTGAAGTTGGAAAAACCAGATGTAAGACATTTTGAAAACGTTTCTATCTGTCGGTGCCAAGCCCTAAGGAATCGGTGCTCTGCTCCCGTGATGTGTGCTCCCACCCAAAACAGGATCGAATCGGATTGAATGTGTAGATTCTTTTCATTAAATAAGGTTCACTGCTGGCAAGAGGATAAGGGTCAGATGCTTACAAATGGTTCAAACTTTAAAGCTTTCAAAGGTTAATCACAGCCGCGACCTTGAAGGAACTATCTCATTCGAAAAAACATTGCCATGAGCCATGTCTCTAGTTCGAATTGTGGGCGCCGCCTGCTTACCTGGAGTAGAACTCTTCGTACTTCATCGCGATCAACTTTAGTTTCCGACTGAGCTTGCATAGATTGCCAGAATGCGTTTTTCTTCAGGTTCCAGTCCGAAAGCTGGGGCTGGGTATCCTGCATCACGTGCTTTGTCAAAATATCCCGAATCATTTCGCAAGTGTAACGATCTTTTGGCTTCTTCTGCCAACAACCCAGCACCATCAGCTCCCACATCCAGTCGTCAAGCTCGTCACAGACAAGATCTCCTTGAAGGAGAGCTAGGAGTACCTGGACTTGGATCGAGTATTGATGGAAGGGATATTCCCCAGTGAATATCTGAAGAAGTGTATAAACAGAGATGCATGGTAGATCATGATATGGCTGACCTTGTAGCATAAACATCCAAAAGACCAAACATCAGACTCCTTTGTGGGCTTGGCTGGACCATTGATCAGCTCCGGAGCCATCCAATTCATTGTCCCGGCTGATATTGGCTCGGTCGAGCCTCGAGCAGCAGTCGTCATTGCAATGTACGACAGGCCAAAGTCAGTAATAAGTGCGCTACCATCGCCGGAGATGAGTATATTTTGCTAAGGCATTATGAGTGTCATAAATTTCCGTGAGTTGATAAAAATAAAAGCTCACCGCTTTGAGGTCACCGTGAACAATTTTTGATCGATGTAAGTATACAAGACCATCGATTATATCTAGCACCTAGGAAATGGCCATTAGCGGACTCGAGCATCAAACTAAGTCATGGAGAAAGGTGTTTCTCACTAGGGGTAAATGAGGCGTTCTAGGGTTATTTGTGAGGAAGGCCTTCAGATTCCCATTTCTCATATACGGAGACACAAGACATATCCTATTTGCTGACTCATCGAGGGCGTACAATCCATAAAAGGGCAATATGTTCTTGTGCAACATGTGGGACCATAGGATAATTTCTCTCACATACCCCTGTGTCAGTACGTTAGAGTAATATTTATTGAGAAAGGCGGCATTTTACACACTCTCAGGAGTTGCGATTGACCGCGATTCTCGAACACTCTGATCACCTTCACACAAACATTGTCATCGCAATGCTTTCCCCGGTACACATCTGCAAAGCCACCTCCCTCGAAGGGTTGAGACGACATCTCAACTCCTTTGAGTAGAAGTTGTGTTGGATACACTTGTGCTTCTTTGGCCAATTTGTACAATAACCGAAGAAGCTTGATTCCGTCATCCTTCTCAAGAATGTCCCCTTCATGCAGGATCTTATTTTTGCTCGGTAAACTTGACAGGCATGGGGGGCTAATGGACGTACGATATTAAGGAAATCTAAGACGTTCTGCACTTCAGTTTTCCGATTGGGTAGCGATAGACTCTTTGTGAACTCTCTCCATAGCTCACTATTCCTTGCAATCTGAAAGGCGAGAAACCGAATGTCATCTTCTTCAGAGCTAGAGCCTGAGGTATGACAATCTGCCTTTAATTGACATGAATCCCCTTTGGAGTCACCTATGCTTGAATTATCACAAAAATTGAAGTCACATCCATGCTCACCAATAACTCTCGGCTGCTCTTCTTGTGCTTGAACGGACATGACCTTAACTTGTAGCTTGCGATCTGTCTGATAGTCCAGCACATAAGGACTATGGCGGTTATGAGCAGAGTTATGTTGGAGAAATCTTGCGCTTTGTTCTCGAGTACGGGAAGCCCCAAGAGAGTGTTGAAACGGGTACTGCTGCTACACAGCATGGCAGTAGCTGAGCAAGCAGGATCACACTCACGATAGTACTTGGTTACGCCAAGCTAACCTAGATAGGTTACTAAGTTTGGGATCTTGGGGTTCGAAGAATGGTAGATGTGATAACCAAAGTAATTCAATATCAGCGTAAAAGTTGTTGAGTGCAATGGTTGCAGATGATTGTGTGGAATAAGTACTTTGTATCAATAGATGATAAAAGTATTGTGTAGTATACAAGTCGTTCTATCTACTCCTTATATACCTTTCATATGCATGGACCTAGTCATCTATAACTACTGTATTCTAGTCATAATGAGTCATAGCGATCCTTCTAATCTATTCTACAGAATTCTTTATGACTGTGCCATACTGTGCATAGCTGCGCCAGACTGTGCCACATGGCTGTGCTAATGCTGCGTATGAGTCACTATCTATCTGGTATGACTCAGTAACATGTATCACTCTGACTAGGCTCGTAATCGCCTTCTACCATATTCTAGTATCGTTGTATTACATCATAGTGATCGGATCAGTGATAGAGTTATGATCTGTTACCAACGTCATCCAGAATAGTTGAGAGCAGTCCTGAAGGTTCTAGCAGTCTCTAGCTGTAAACGGATAGGGCACTATAAGCGTCTAGAACTTTCTCAACAGAGAGGAGTGAGAATGAGTGGGTTTCATGGCAAAACGGCGGCCACTGGACTGGAAACCACCTTTCTTGACAACAGTTGGCTTTATGATACTAGATGCTATTTGGTGGCCATTCATTGGCTGTGCTGGGCTTCCAAGAATGGAAGGAGAACCCGTTGAGCTGGCTTGCGATTGTTGAGTAAATGGACTAGTAGGTGATGATTGAGTGCCCCCCAGGTTATTAGTCTGGATATTTGGATCAGCTCCACTTGCTTCAGAGTCTGAAATTGCGCCTGGTTGAGGAGAGTAGGTTGACAGTGTCAGTGGATCAGAATTGCTCCTAATCCTGTGAGGGATGGAGAGAAAGTCGTGAGCAGCGATCAAATGCTTGGGAGGGATTGATGGGGATATCAAAGCAGGCATTGCAGGGCCAATAGGATAGGAGCGATGGTGATCATGAATGGGCAAGTGGCTTTCTTCCTCCACAAAGTTAAAAGTGTTACCAGTAATCTGGTCTCTAGATGACAGTTCGATAGCATTCTGTTGCTGCAACAATAAGCTCAGAATAGACCCTGACACAAGCACATCAAATGTGAGTAAATCATTCCAATTAAGCTGACGCAAAGGCAGGAGCAACAAGGAGAGAGCTTACTTTGGTATTGTGCTTCTTGAAATCCCGGTGGATAACAATCAGAGTTTGTGGATGGGTCAGGGGCACCAGCCCTATCTTGTTGCTCCATATTATGGACTGGTGACCCAGTGCTATCCAGATTTCCACTATTTGACACCACGGTGTGTGTCTTTCCTAAGCCACCATCCGTGAGAATCCTTTTGGAAAGGAGCAGCAGAGACAATAGTTCAGGTGGTTGCTGAAAGTCCATAGCAAGGCGCGTCGATGAGTGGCTTCCTGTGGTCAATGGGCTGAAAAGGAGAGACCCTTCTCGTTGCTGAAATGAGGGTGCCAAGTTTTTAGAGGCAGAGTCCTGCACCAGGTCCACGTCGGGGTCATCTGAATTTTCATCACTTAATTCAGATAGGTGCGTCAGAGCTGAGTAATATGCATCACTGCAGGCTGAGTCTGTAGACAGTAGGCCTGGGCTCCAAGTTTCAGATAGCATTGACTCTGGAGTGGTGCTTGTGCCATGACAGATGGGTGGTGACACATAGATGAGGAAGTTATAGTCCTCAATATATGGCATTTCCTTGGCAAGTTCAAGACAAGCAGAGGGGCTGGGAGGTGAAGGGGAGATGACTTTGATCGCATTTACCCAAGGGGAACCATTGATGACTTCGGCTGTATTCATGGGAGAACTGGTTAAGGAGCCGCTGAAAGACTCAATGACGGAGGGCATGTTGCTCCAGAGGGAAAGTTGGGAACGACTAGCGAGAAAAAGAAGTTGAGAGCCAGTTAGAGTTGATTTCTCTGAGAGACTCAAGATTAGCCGTTGGGCGTTCAACAAGTAGTCACTCTACCTCTTCAACAAGGCAGCGTGATTGGAACCTTGTCAAGACTACCTGGTGCAAAGGAGGGGGAGAAAAGAAAGGTTCCAGCAGTGGAGCAGTGGTTTTATCCTGAACTTTATATATAGATCATATCTCGCTTGTCATTTGGACATGATTCCGTGTCCAATGCTGATGGCAACCCTCCCAGTGAGATATGTACCCAGAATCAGTTGTCCACAAAAATAGGATTGTTATGCCCGGCCTGAGATTTAATAAATCACTTTTTGGGGGACACAAGCTGGAGAACTACAGGGAAGACGGTACTTGAAGCTCACCATCAGCAACTGGACTCCGACCTTGATTGGAGTTTTGGCACCTTGCAAGACCAAAATATAATTTCATTGGCCTTGGAAGGCCTTTGGAGGTGATCCAAATTATATCTTGGCCTTCCAAGCCTACAAACTCCAATCTAGGACGCACCCTGTTTGCTGATGACCTTGTTGGCTTTCTGGTCCTTGCATAAAGCTTAAGAAATGAGGCACTTGACTGACGAATCACATTGATGCTGAGGTTGTCACCCAACCAACCAGGAGCTCAAGAGTGTCAGCTTCTAGGGAAATGATCAACTGATGCCACTTTTTTGAATGATGCAAATCGCACGTACCAGACAGTATCACAACGCAGAGCTCTCATTCATTTCCCGGTGGTTGATGGGAGGCCAGAAGGGCACCCTGAAAGGGTTTGTGAGCCAAGGGTTCTAAGTACCATTCCGGATCCAGCCTAGAAAAGTCGATCTGAGCGCTCATCCATCACCATTGACTCGGAATCAGGAATCAGGTGTTTGGGATTTGAATGAATGAATCAACCCGAACTCGTATTTTCACTAGTTTGGCTTGATGAAACTATCCCCATTGAGTACGCTCTTCCTCTCCCGCTTATGGCGCGCGGAGACTTGTTGGTGGAAGGCAGAGTAGCAAATATGTTAGAGGGATGAGTGTGTGAATTTATTTTAGTTTGTTTTACCATGATTTTCCGAATACTCCACGACCTCCGTAGCTTGGTGTGCACGTATGCTGACTGCGTTTTCTCTTCGATATCTCTTTATGTGTCTTAAGAGTAGGTGCACGTAGGTGCCGTAAGGTGTGAGAGATGCAGTTGGCAGCAGAAACCAGCCCTGGCAACGTCATGGCAGAGTGGCCCAGTGCGCAGGCTGGGTGCTGGACGCGTTCGTCACGTGGTCTACCTTTTGCCGAGATAACAAACAAACGCAAACTCTATATTCGAACCAGGACAGGGAGGCTGATTGACCAGGTCCTCAGAACAAATGCAATAATGGTGAGCATCCTCTGAATCTCTGATATTTCGCCACTGACAACATGAAGGCATCACATGGCGACATTGAACGAGAGCTCTACACGCTCTTCACTGACCACCCCTCTTCCCATGTCAACGACTCTGGCGAGCCAGTCATCCCTGCGGACGCTCTCGTCGATGTCCTCAGCGCACTCACAGACGTCTCGAACGTCCCTCTCCTCTCCGACGAGGAAACAACCATGCTCAAGACTTTACTCGAAAACAATCCAGGACTCGAAGTAACCCCTAGCATCCTACTCCAATTCATTGCCGAAAAAACGCGCAATTCGCCTAGTCCTAGTCCGGACCAGCAAGATGAATCAACACAGCAACATCAACAGAGCCCTGATGCAGTGTCTCCCCCGAGAGGGAGAGAACAAGAGCGGCATTATTCCGGCGATTCGTATGGCCGGTCCTCGAGTAATGAATCGAATGGCGCATCATACTATTCGGGCAGTCGGCCATCGTCTCGTGGACCATCGGGTCGTTCACTCTTTGACATGGAGCGTAGGCAGCGCTCTACGCCACTGAATAATGCGCCGTCAAGTTGGAATAGTGCAAAACGACCTGCACCGGCATCTCGTAGACGAAGTATAGACGGAAGCCTCAGTCGCCCAGATTCCGAAGTACGTATCAATTGATCCACAGCTCTTCACTCATTCATGATGTGTCCAATCACATTAAACCTTTTCCTATCTTACCGTACTCGACGAACGTTAATCTAATCAAATTCTTTTCTTTCTGATAGTTCTCGATGAGCCCGACGTCTTTCAGCCGCTCCACGAGCGGCACGATGCGCACACGAACGCCCTCAAACCCAACCTCACCATCTTCCTCGTACGCCGACCTAGGAGGCTCATTCTCACCCATCAGCTCTCCCACATTTTCCAACTCTTATCCTCGACCTCTCTCTCGCAGCGGCTCTGTATCTGCGTCCGCCTACTCTCAGAGCTTCGGCAATATGTTCTCTCCTGGTTCGGGCCCTGGCTCAAACATAGGAGACGAAAGCCTAGATGACGAAACCGTTGTGACGAACGCATTGTTGAATACGAGCGGGGAATACCGCTCCGACGAGTCGTTCAACGCTGGGATATCGTCCCTTCCCATGCCTTCTTCCTCATTATCCGACTCTGATTCCGATGACGAACAAGACTCGTCACTAGTATTGGACCGGAACATCGCCTCGTCTACAGCTTCTATGGAGCCACTCGAACGCCTCGAGGCACTCCAAAGACAGAACGCCGACCTTGGAAGAAAGTTGATGGAAGCTGAGAGGACACTTCAAAATCGACTAGCAGAACATGAGTCCGAGTTAGAGGAAATGCAAGGAAAGCTGGAGGAAATGCGCAGTGAACTGAGCGCAACAAAACGCGAAGAAAAGGAATTGCGTTCTAAAGAGGTGAACTATTTTTCTATATTTAGGCTCAGCAGTCCAACTAATAGAACCGACCTAAAAATAGCGACAAAATACAACACAAATCTCTGCCCTCGAACTTGAAGTCTCGAAAATCACCAAAGCACTCGAATCTGCCAAATCGACATATACCTCACTCCAACGACAATATCAAGAACAATGCACCTTTTCCGAGAAATACCGGTCCGATTTACGTGCGAGAGAAGAGGTCATACGTACCTTGCGCGAAGCAGCATCTCTACACGAGCTCGAAAGTAACAAGTGGGCAAGGGAGCAGCAGAGCTACGAGGAGCGTATTGCGCATCTCGAAGAAGAGCTCGGCGTCGCACAAGGCGTCTATGTCCAACTCGATGAACAGAAACAAGAGAACATGCTCTTGAAAGAAACCATTGACAGGATGCGGTTCGAGATGGACGAAATGCGAGCTAATGCTGCTCTGGGCTTACCCCCTGGTGGTGCCGGTGGTGGTAGTGGACCGGGTACACTGAGCAAGACGCTCGGTGCAGAGTTGATGGGTAAGATGCAGTGGGATGGTGAAGGCGAGGAAGGCGATGATGAGCACGATGTTAAGGATGCGGATGAGAGTGTTGAGGAGGGGAGTAGCATGGAGGTAGAGAGGAGTGAGGACGAGAGTAATGCGAGTGTTACTGCTGTTGAGGAGGATGAGGATACGGAGGATGAAGATGTTATTCAAACGATTATTACGCGCAAGAAACGGGTATGTTTGCTCTGTTTAGTCGCATCTACGTTCATTTACTGACTTTCTGAGCAGAAAGTCGCGTCACGAGCGAAAGAGCTTCCACATCCGTCAAGCCAGAAATCACATACATTCCAAGAACGTACATCCGGAATCGAACCAGAACACAGCATCACCTTAGAAGAACTCAAAGAATACTCCGATATCGCAATCCAATATGATCCAACACTCATCTGCGTGTCCGCNGGCGTACAGACNCTTCCTCCACCCATAATTCCAAAAACCACAATCGGAATTCAGATGACACCACCTGAAATTCCTATTCGAACATTCGCTGCTCAGACTGATCCTCCACCGCCTCCACCACCAAAGAAAATCACCATCGAGATGGAGATTCAGACGGAGGAAGAAGAGTCGATATCCACCACCACCACGACGGGTACGGCTACACCTGTTCAAGGGGAGGGAGTTGAGAGCTTAGCCTCGTCGTCTTCGACGATCCTGCCTCCGACGCCGAAAGCCCATAACAGGACGTTATCTTCCGAAGGTGACGAGCCGCCTACGTATAATCAGGTAGCTGCGCAGAGAGCGGAAGAGGAGAAGGAGAGGAGGATTGTTAACGAGGCACTCGCGAGGTGGCATGTTGGTGCGAAGTTGAGTTCGTTAGTCGTTTCTACTCTTGATCATGCGCATGTACATGATCATAGTAGCAAACGCCGGGAAGAGCCACAGAAGGAAGGAGGTGCTGCGACTCAGGATGGAGTGGATGTTGAGCCGATCGAAGGTGGTGTAGCGGAGGACTTAGTTGAGGAGTGGAAGGCTTTGAAGGAAGAGCTGGGCGTCGATTGTTCAGTGATTGATAGGATTCTCGAGCAGTCAATGAAGATTCCTCGAGATCCTTCTGCTCGAAGCGCTTCATCAACGGGAGAGGATAAGAAGGGGAAACGACGTAGTGGGAGGTTCTTCAACATCTATAACACATACGTCTATGGTTCCTCCTCCGAAGATTCATCCTCATCCTCTTCATCTTCCAACTCACCAAAATCACTTTCAACAACACTCACAAACTTCGCCACTCAAGCTCTTCTCTTTGCATCAGCATCAGCTGTGGTCTGCGTCGCATTAACACCTTACCTCCTCTCCTCCCTATCCCAAACAATTCCTGGCGGACCATCGGCTTACGATCGTGCCGCTTGGGCGAGTTTCAATGCTTTAGGTGGTGGTGGTGGAGAAGGTATAGCTTTTGCTCCTCGAGCGGCAGCGGGGTGGTTACCTGGTGGTGCACCGGGGTTTGATGCTTTGGGCGGGGGAGGCGGAGGACTCGGGAATGGACAGACTACGGAGGCTGTTTGGAGAGTGCTTGAGAGGGTTGGTGGAGGTGCCGCGAGGATGGCTAGGGGCTTGACGTGATTTTTTTATCTTTGGATTCTTGGAAGAATTGTATCTGGCTCCTTTTGCCCCCTTGGGCCAGGTACCAGGACCGCGTGGAAAATGGATATCGGATATACATACCCGTGATATGTGGCACTTTTCCTCTCCACTCTTTGCCCACTTTTTGACGTTTTGGTTGGAATTCATACCCCAACTACTACCCCTCCTCCGTCTTTTATGTGAATATTTTTTTATATGTTTCATGTCACCATCGAGACTATTCCAGTCATTTGTAACCCTTTATTACTCGAGGTCTATCCGCCTCTTCATGCCTTGTTATGTTCCCTTTCTCTTCTTTATGTCTTGTATATACTAGGTCTTTTATCGCCGGCACTTTCATTAAGTATGTAGATTGCTTATGATCTATTTTTCGCTTTTTATTGAACATGATTCGTTCTGAACTTGACCTGACTATCGATCCACTCTTTATTACTCTCTCTCGATCATTTTTCAACGACTTTTGCTCAGGCCGCCTGGGCTTCTAAACGACTGGACTCGACATCAAATGTTATTTTTCTGCGATGGGTTTGGTTGATGTTTCAGTTGATGCCCAACCGATTTACCTTGATCCTTTTTCTTGTTTACCGAATGCCACTGTTGAATATTGAGTGTTTATTTATAACTCATGGTCAAAGGAGCTAGCAACTCTGGCCTCAGCCTTCGGCTATGCACTCGAAGCACGCGCGTATGCTGGGAAAATATAATCTTCGCGGAAAGCGAGGTACTGGGAGTCCTGACTAAGGGTATACTTAGGTCCTTTCCATGATACTCAAACTCTTGTGTATCACCGCATGGATTTCCTCTATAAAAACTCATCCTAAGGGTACATGTTCCTCAGCTCTCGAGATGGGAGTAGCGTTCTCTGATTTGATTGCCTAGTAAGCGTCGACCCAAGATGTCGGTAGATTCAGCTTACAACGATGAGCTTTCCCATAAGCGTTCTCCCTGATATCTCCTTGGTAATACTTTTGATCCGACTTCGAGCTTCCTGAATTAGGTTATTTTTCAGCTCGGGATTATCCTCGTTTCCAACCTGACTGAAAAGGACTTTGATAGATTCGAGTGCTTCCGAAAGCGGCTCTGCTTTCTTGATGACACTTAACGACATCCTTGTTGTCTTTTTATCAAGTAGTTTGCGCAAGATATTTGCCTCGACAAAGCATATCAACTCGTCAACAACTCGCCATGCCGCTTGAGGATTTTGATCTGTCAGGTGGGTGATGTGCATTATTGCATTAGGCGCATTTGTTCGAAGTCGTAGTTCCTTCATAAACGTCTCCCTTTCTGGGAGCGCCTCGCTGTTGGATGCGGAGCCGCACAATAAGCCCATGCTCCACACGGTCGACACAACAACAAACGGGACTGTCTTTGAGTAGCGGCATAAAGGATCAAAGTTTTGAGAAAATTCCAAGAGGCTCGACGTTATGGGCTGGAGATAGATGATTCCACTGGGCCTGGGGCCAAGCTTGGCACTGTTGAGCGAAGATCAGCACCGTGTGACTTCATTAGTGCGTTTTAAACCATGCCTGATATTTGCGAGCCATATCTCGAACATGCGCAGGATATGATCTTTTTCCCTTAAGGCCTCAAAGTTCAAACTCGTTGTATCGATTAAAACAATGTTCCTCCCATCTCGTGGATGGAGGGCACGAATGGTACGAGCCTCGAAGATTCCCGACTCATGTGGGGGTTGCTCGTGATCAGTCGGCTTCCCGGTTAGAACGTTGATCAACTTATTTGGTCTTCAGAAGCTGAAAATAAAAGGGGTTCGGGCTATATCTTACTCACATTACTTGTCCCAGAACGCAACTCGCCCATACACCTGTATAGAAAGGTCAATTTCTGGATCATTTGGGGAGTAGCAAACCACGAACACGATGATAACATCATCTTCCCGCATCTGACTTGAGACTTGGATATAACGACTGGGGACCAAATGGAATATAGATTTTGTATGATTTCGCAGTTCAACATGGAGGGCCTCATAATCAGCCGCCCTTGGATAATGGATAAACTGACGAACAAAGGACTCCGGGCTCTTTTCATCCCAAGTAATTGTTATTTCATTCCTTTTTGCCGGCCTTCCAGATGCTGAATGAGAGCGATCCAGCTTTGCCAGAGATTTAATATCCTAGGGAATTTGAGTTTTTCGGTATGACGACTGATTATGATCAAACTCCTACCGAAGAAAGCAGCCATTGGAAGAAATAAGCAAAATCCCGTCTGTCATCATCTGAGTTCCATCTTGAGTAATCAAGATTGAAGTCAAAGTCCTTGAGTTTCCGTCTTAGATCAGCGAGTGATGCCTTGGGTAGGAGGGGAAGCGCCTTCCAGCAGTTGCGAAATGAATAGTCGCACACATCGTTGATGATAGACGTGGGAGACCGCAAGTCGGGTACCCATTTGGGTTCAGGCGGTGGACCTTAATCCGAAGGTAATATCAGCCATGTATTTTATTTGCACGGAGGAGTGGCGTACTGGGAGGCTCTTTGCTGAAGTGGCCGAGCCACTCAAACCACTGACCCACAACATATAACTGCACGGCTCCACCATCCAGGAAAAACTCTCGAGCGCGAGATCGATCACTCAGATAATCGAAAAACGAAGCATGGTATACTTTAATGGGACTCTGATGCGCCTCTTCCGGGAAAGGGATGAGAAGGACTGAATGAAGTCGCTGAAGGGAGCTGTAGAAGGCGGCTCGATCAAGACCTAGAAAATTGGCCAGAATGATGGTCGTTAACTTCTCGTTTCCGTACAGAATGAGGACTCCGAGCACGCGCTTGGTAATAACAAGGATGTCTTTGGGTATATCGGACAGGATCTGAGTGTACAGAAAGTCGAGAGAGTCGAAGGGATTGGTGTCATAGCTGATACCAGAAGTTGTGCGGAGAACGTGGAGGCACATTTCGAGTTTCCTGTCAGGATCATCGTGCTCAATGTCACCAATGAAACGGATGATGAATGACACGAAGCCAAGGTGACCTGACGCTTGTCTAGCGATAAACCGAATATCGTCCTCCTTTGGCCACTCCGGACCGAATTGGAAGGGGTCTCTCGCTCTAATTTCAGCGAATCCCGTTTCGAGAATGCGCAGCGCGTCCGTCTGTGCCTCCGCATCATCCACCTCAAGCTTTTTTTGGAGGCAGATTGCTTTATTCTGCATTGCGGCAAATGTGGCTGTTAGATGAGGCTCAGGACGACTACACAGCATCCACCGAAACTGCGTGTTGCGGTCCCTGAGTGCACACGCATAAATCATCTTCACAAATTCGCATTGGGCATCACGACCCTTGCACTCGTCGATTCCGTCGAGAACAATTAGAAGGTGTCGGTGAGCCATGATGTCCTGAAGTTGTTGACACAGATAGGATAAGAGTGTCAAAGGTCTAGAGGGTGGGGGATCTGAGAAAAAGCAATCAGTGATCAGTTGATGGAAGATAGAAGCGCGCTCTTGGCTCAGAATCTGAGGGTTCGCCTTGAAAAGCTGACCAAGGACGAGCCTATAAGGCTCGAGTAGTAAGGCTAGTTGATAAACGAGAGTCGGAATGACAGCGTCGGGATCCGATCGATTATTGGGCCTGGAGAAAAAGAAAGCAGCGCCAAATATATCGTCCCCCTTCCAGTGCCTCCGCAACGGACTGGGCAACCGCAGACTTTCCTACTCCGGCGGGACCGAAGAGCCAAAGCAAGCGCTCAGTCACTGTCGAGTTTCGACCCCATTTGATGAATCGAGCCCGTAATGTCTTCCTTGTATCCGCATTACACCTAGGGATATACCCACGGTCCACCGAGTTGAGCAGAGCGGCTGGCATTGCTTTTGCTTCCAGTGCTTGGAGAGCTGTATGAAGAGTTAATCAGAGCCCGGGCCGAGTTTAACCCTTGCTTACCTTCGTTCGCTCTCGTTTCCCAATCAGCCTTCTCGGTCTTCTTCCAATGCTCATACTCTGCAGCTCTTCTCCTTACATCCTCCTCTGCCCTTCTCTCCGCAACCTCCCTTTCGCGGCCATCTTTGATCTCGAACCGCTGAGTCCCTATCTGAACGAGCTGTTCAATGTTGAAGTTGTGCGCATTGTTGAAGGACTCTATATGCCCAGAATCAGTTGGCAAATTACAAAACTCGTATTTCTCAACTGACCGACTTGACTACTCTGGGGGCCAGAAGAGCTAGCAACAGTAGCAAGATCGGATGATAAAACATGTTGGACTTGGTCTTGGAAGTTCCCATCTTCAAGGCGAATAGTATCCTGCTTGTATACGCTGTCGTCTTGCACGTTCGCTAGTAGCCACAATAAGCG